>CAUYLG010009446.1:0-16791 GCA_963573385.1 Cacajao melanocephalus
GGAGTTTGCTTTTAGTTTTGCAATGCCTCATGCACATGCTTACTACCGAACACTCAACGAACTGAAGAAAATTAACCAAAAATGATGACTACTGTTAACTTGCTTTAGTAACTTGGGTAGACAAATAAGACATATACAAAATCTAAAAGCTTCCCTTAGTATCAGCAATCATTATCTTAAAACATATTTGGAAACTACCTATTTTGATAATGGGGAAAAGGTAATTCAGTCCAACATTGCTGCTTCAGACAACTAAGCAAGCTAAGCAAAATACATTTTACAACTCTTCTTGAGATTTCAAAGACCTTCCTGTAATTGAGAAAATTCCTGGACAAAATCTAGGAGACAAGAACCAAGAAAGTTAAGCCCTCTCTCAAATGTGCTTTGCACAGATGGCATTTGCTAAATGCCTGACATCAATCCAGTTCTCCTGGCCATAGTTGAAACCTCACTCTCACTCCCACCTGAAATTATCAATACTTATGTAATGATTCACCTATTATCCTGCTATAAAATCTTGCCACAAACGTAGCAAAGTTTCATATCCTGTCTTCACCAAAGCAAATATAATAGTTGATACAGAGCAGAGAAAAAATATGGCCATTATCTGGGACTCCTAGAGGTCTAGAAAACTTGTGAAGGCAAACATCTGGAAAACGATTCCTATTTTGACCCAGTTCTGTCAGTATTTATTCTTCCATTGGCCTTAGGGTGTTTAACTTACACAGATGATGAAAGCCTGTTTATCATGCATGTACAAGCAATGATAGAATAGTTGGCATGGAGTCAGAGACTACCATATATCTCATTGCCTTATTTCATAGGTTACATGAAAAAATAAATAGAAGTAAAAGGACAAGAGCAACAAGAAATTATATTTATGAAATGCTCAATGACACCACATCAATGTACTTGGGAATTTTCTGTGAATCTTCTCAAATATCCTCACAACAAACACATGACGATGAATCTTTTACATACTGACATGGATTTGTCTTGTCAAGATTAATGAGAAAACCTGTGAAGATATTCTTGGATCCACAAATATAACAACACAGCAGATATTATGTTTCTTGCAACATAAAGGGCATGTCTAAAAAAGAAAAATTGCCTATTAAATTTTGTATTTACAAATTACTTAACCATCTATGACATAAGTTTGGCAGTAATTCTATTACCTATAATTCACCAAATGGTACCAAGATCTTGTTAATTCTGATGTATGTGAAAGCAATCCAGGAACAGCTGGCAAAAAGTACTTTCAGATTTATGATGAGAAGGCAGAGTTCTCTCCTAAGTGCATTCTTTGGAACTTATTGACTGTGATGATGTGGAATGACAATTTCTTTAATACAGCAATGCATTAGAAATGGAGCTATCACTGTCTACCTAGATTCATTAAAACCACTAGATTTGTAAGGCTAGGAGAAAACGAAGAGATACCACACTAAGTACCTTCACACACTGTCAGCAGTAACCATCAATAAATATTAGGAAAATAAGAATCTTTTCAAAAAAAGAGATGGATTTGTAGAAACGTGCAACCATATACTCAGTTCTCTGAAAAAAAATGCAAATCCTTCCAAGAGGACACTACAGGATTGTTAATGACTTAGAGCCTTTACCAGATGAATTAGGTGGGGCAATGTTTTACTCAAAATTATTTTAAAATCCTATAGCTATAATCATACATCTAGAATGGTCTCAAAAATAATAAGCCATAGCAGAGGAAAGGTAGTAAGGAATAGATAATACGTAAAAATTATGAGTTTCTTGTACATAACCCTCTACATGTCTAAGAATTTGCAGGCTCCTACCATTTGGTAATTGGAGATAACTGTTTCCAGATCAGATGAAAGAATGGTGATCAAATTCATCTGCCATCTAAAACAAGCAAACATACAAAAAAACCCAGTTATATGCAGAAAAACACGTCTTTCAGACACTGTAGAGTGACCTGTGAGAGAGGGAACACATTACAATAGTCCACCCATTGGGCTGCCAACTTCTCAGAAAAAGAAAATTGACTCCAGTACAGAGAATGGTCACCTAGGCAAAGCCTGGCCATTTTCCATATTAACAGATTAAAATGGAAAAAAAGATCTCAATATGCAATGAAAATGTAGCAAAATCTAACATCCACATATGAAAATAACAGCAAATGCATCTATGAAAACTCACAGCTAACATAAGACTTAATAGTTAATGTTTTTATGCGTGAGTCTTGAGATCAGGAATCAAGTAAGAGTGTCTCATTCACCATTTCTTATGTAACAATTATGCCAATTTAAAGTAAGATAATTAGGTAAAGACATAAATATTTTATAATTTGCAATCATGGATGAACAAACTCGTGTCTGTCATCTTCAACCATTAACTTCCCCTTACCTGTGTTTGCAGTGGCTTCAATGCTTGCACTGTAAATAAATCATCCCTGTGGGCATAGATATCCACAGGGTATTCTAGAAAAATATGTAAACTGAACAATAAATTAGAACAAAGTAGAACACATTATGATATGTATATGGAAAACTACCAATGAAATCCTATTAGTGATAACTGATGATATTCTTCTTAGTACTAATATAACAACAGTGTTACTAGGACTGATAGAATTAGTTTAGTACTAGCACTGCTAGCAGTACTACTAACGTGAAAATCTCCTGAATGATTACATGCCTAGTAGATATGTAGTTCAGCTGTTCATATGCATTTCTGCAAATCATATCTACAACAAACTGGTACCAAAAAGAAAATATCCTGAAGTTTTAATTAGTCATGGGGATTGAAGACATGTGCAGAGCATATATTTGCAAATGGAAAAAAAAACAGAAATGCACAGATAATCATAGTAATCACAGATAATCATATAATCATACAACAACATTGAGTTAAAACTGCTATGCAGTGTTAACCTCACAGAACCGATCAACATTAACCTCAGAAAATAAGAAATTCATTTGGCTGCTACGTGCCCTCAGATCCCTGACCTAATAAAAGGTGTTTATTGAACACACTCTTATTCTTACCAAAGTGCTGGTAATACAATCTCTATGACTACGCCTACTCTACTACCATTACCACTACCAGGCGGTGAAAGAGAAGCAGGAGTTGTTACATAAGTAATGACTTACCTGGTTTGCAATGTCCATGAGGCCTTTAGATGGATTATCTCCTCTGACCATTGCAACAAACAAGTGACACTGAAGGTTTTACTGACTCAGTGTCCTATGTCAGATGCAGGGATTAAGGAGAAAAGGAGAAGCAGGAGTAGTTACATAACTAATGGCTTACATGGTTTTCAGTATCCATGAGGCCTTTAGATGGATTATCTCCTTTGACCCTAGCAACAAACATGTGCCACTGAAGGTTTTACTGACTCAGTCACTCATGTTAATTGCAAGGATTAAGGAGAAAAGAAGGAAGCAGGAGTAGTTACATAACTAATGAGCTACACTGTTTTCAATGTCCACGAGGCCTTGAGGTGGATTATCTCCTTTGACCCTAAAAAGATACATGTTACATCGAAGGTTTTACTGACTCTGTGACCCATGTTACATGCGCAGATTAAGGAGAAAAGGAGAAGCAAAACTGGTTACATAACTAATGACTTACCTGGTTTGCAATGTCCACGAGGCCTTGAGATGGATTATCTCCTTTGACCATTGCAACAAACAAGTGACACTGAAGGTTTTACTGACTCAGTGCCGCATGTCAGATGCAAGGATTAAGGAGAAAAGGAGAAGCAGGAGTAGTTACATAACTAATGACTTACACGGTTTGCAATGTCCATGAGGTCTTTAGATGGATTATCGTCTTTGACCCTACAACAAACTTGTGCTACTGAAGGTTTTCCTTACTCTGTGACTCATGTCAGTTGCAAGGATTAAGGAGACAATATTTGTAGACTCTTTTGGAACCTGTAAAGCAACAAGGAAGATAAGTAATTACAGTATGACTATGCAACATTTAATACCTAAAATAAATGATGTACTAATTTACAATTCATGACCTGTGTAGCTATCAGCATGTATATTTTCTTTTCCACTTCTACTTGATAATTTACTGATTCTGCAGTTGGAGGATGAAAATCGTGAAGGGGCTGGCAGTACAGCTCTACCAATCCACTATAAGAATTCCAGCTTCTCAAAATTTGCAAATCCTTGATTATACCACAGAATGAGGTTGTCTGTACCTAGTGCAATCTAAATATGTAGACAATGATTCCCCACCTAGTAATACGTAAAATGCAACAACTAACAGGTATTTTAAACTTGGAAGAAAAAATGATGGAGTAAAAAGAATGACAACCATCCCCAAATAACCAGCAATTTTTGAGTGAAGACTTGTTGAAAATTTAAAATTCCTTAAAAATATACATATGTATACATATATTCACAGATATCCTTGCAGAAATCAGGTGGTGTCCCTGAAAAGCACATACACTCAAAATTGAAGGGATTATATAACTCAGGCTTTAACTACATTAATGATGAGCAAATCCTATTTTGTTCATTTCAGTCTAGTTCATTGCCTGTCCATAATTAACAGTCTTTATATGATTTTTGAAAAATTTTGATAAAATTTTTCTAATGTTTATTTCATTATGCAGTTCAAAGATATTAGAAAAATGTGGAAAATCTGCCACAGGTGTTCCTAAATGGTACTCTTAACAAGTACATAATAATAATCAATATAAGGTAACCATGGCTTACAAATTCAACGTTTCCAAAAAAAAAAAAAAACACAACAATTGGTGGTTGATATGACATGTTCAATGAAGGCACTGGCTCTAAATCCCATGTTGAGCTGACTCTTCATACTATCTTATGATGTGATAGGTCAGTTCTAAAATTAGAAGTAACTCTTTGTGACTTAACAACTCTGATTATGCAGCATATTAATTTATTGAATGCTGCAAGTCATTATACAGAAGGAGGTTATTATTTTTATTGAATCATCTGAAAAATGAAGAGAACCGGTTGGCAGCTAAGGAAGTGAGGCAAGAATGAAAGACAAAAATGACAAACTTATCTTTCCTGTTTTCCAGGCACAGTCATACAGCAAAAATAAGAATGTCTTGAAACCAAAAATGAATAAAAAATTCCTAGGATAAAAAGTTTTCACACTTATAGACACAAAACTATTTCATTTCCTTTAGTAGATATAACATAGGTTTGCTTAGATAAGTATTTTTCTTAGTTCTAAAAGACCAAGGCCCAGGCGTGGTAGCTCACACACCTGTAATCCCAGAATTTTGGGCAACCAAGGCAGGTGGATCACCTGAGGTCAGGACTTTGAGACCAACCTAGCCAACATGGTAAAACTCCATCTCTACAAAAAACAGAAAAGTTAGCCTGGCATGGTGGTGGGCACTGGTAATCCCAGCTACTCAGAAGGCTGAGGCAGCAGAATCCCTTGTACTTGGGAGGCTCAGGTTGCAGTGAGTCGAGATTGCACCATTGTACTTCAGCCTACAAGAGCGAAACTCTATTACAAAAAAGAAACAAACAAACAAAAACCAAAAAACAACAACAGAAAAAAACAACTAGGAACATAACATTTAAGGAAGAAATATGAAATAAATTAATGTATATGAATATTGAATATATTTTCCCTGGTTCCCCAATTATGGTGAGACAGCAAAACACTTATTATGAAAAATTAAGACAAATTCATTTCATAGAAAGAGGACAATTCCATCAATTTTCTTTTGTGCCTTGCACAACCTTTCTACAGTCATTAATAAATTCCTTCTGTAAGTTATATCTGCTCAATTTAATTAATAAATATAGTAACAATAAGGATAATTATTAATTTCCTCAGTGTTCACTTATCAGTTAGAGTATATAATATATATCTGAAGATTATTTCATTTGATCCATATAACACCTGCATCATATAAAAATCATTATTAATTTTATATCACAGTTTTGCTGTGAAGTTTGAGTGGAGTAACATGTATGAACTACTTGAGTTACAGAAAATATATTAAGCATATCACTAAGCAGTGTATCACAGTGTGCTTCACTGTGGTGCTAATTCTTAACGCCACAGCAATTTCCAATTTAGATGCTACTTAAAATATACAAGACCTGGAATTTCTGATGTTGATCGTGGACATGCTGCTATTATTAGTGAATATTGAATCCCACTATTCCATTGTCCCTGTTCAGGTTCTAGAGTTTTCTCAATTTTCTGGGGTCTAATTGGGTTCAAAATCCCAATGGTATTAACAGGCAGTAAGTAATGTCGCTCCTGTTACAGCAAATTATTCTTTTTTTTTTTTTTAATCTGGATGATATTGAATCCAGTCTCTCATACAGGCCTAAAACAGAACCTAGGATAAATTCAAAAGAGGTAATTCATAACAAATACTTATGAACGCTCCACAAGCATCTTACAGAGCAGCAAATACCTTGGCACTGGCTTTTGAGAAAACAAAGACTGTTTGCAAGTTGACTGGGAAGGAGACAAAAGGAAAGCCTCAAATCTTTCTCCCTGATGGGGACTGGCTTGGATTTTATAAGCAGAGGGTAATGACAAGTGATCTGATTGGATCTTGCAATGAAGTGATGCCAGGAAGCAAGATCTGACTGGATCCTGCTGACACGAGGGCTCCATATGGTGGGATCCAGGGTCCTCCCATGTGGTATCCACTTCTTAATTCAGTCCAGTCCCCACTTCTTGGTCTGAGCACTTAGGTTCCTCCCATGGTTGTACACTTGGTTTATCTGATCCTGTTTAGGTTATGTGAGGTTCAACCTGGGGTTCCACAGCAACTGAAAAACAGCTCACAACTTTGTTATAGAAAAGTTGCTACAAACCCTCCCTTTTTTATGTGCATTCCTCAGTCTTGAGAGAAAAGGGGTAAAGACCATTCTAGCTACTTTCTGCTGATGAGGATCAGACATTGTTTAAGTAAATGAAATTGTTTAGCACGTGGCAGTAGGAGTTCCCTGGTACCAGGGTTATGTTTCAGATAGAGTTATTTTAGTCCAGTTCTAGGGAAAGGAATAAGCAATTGATAATTTAAACATTATTTATTCCAAAGAACAAACACTAAGGTTGAAATTTGTTTTGTTGTAGAGACAGGATTTCCTTTCTTGCTCAGGCTGGTCTCAAATTACTGGCTTCATGCAATCCTCCTGCTGCCTCAGTCTCCTAAAATATTGGGAATGTAGGCATGAACCACCATGCCCAGCCAAAAGCTGTTTTTTTTCGCACTTTAAGTTTTGGAGTACATGTGCAGATCTTGCAAGATTGTTGCATAGGTACACACATGTCATGGTGGTTTGCTGTCTCCACCTCCCCGTAACCTACATCTGGCATTTCTTCCAGTGTTATCCCTCTCCAACCTTCCCGCCCAGAAAACTTCAGGCCAATATCTCCATAATGAATATTGATGAAAAATCCTCAATAAAATACTGGCAAACCGAATGCAACAGCACATAAAAAAGTTTATCCATTACAATCAAGTAGGCTTCATCCTGGGGATGCAAGGCTGGTTCAACATATGCAAATCTATAAATGTAATTATCACATAAACAGAACCAAAGACAAAAACCACTTGATTATCTCAATACATGCAGAGAAGGCCTTCGACAAAATTCAACAGCCTTTTGTGCTAAATACCCTAATAAACTAGGTGTTGATGGAATCTATCTCAAAATAACACAAGCTGTGTTATTTATGACAAACCCACAGCCAATATCATACTGAATGGGGAAAAACTGGAAGCATTCCCTTTGAAAACTGGCACGAGACAAGGGTGCCCACTCTCACCACTCCTATTCAATATAGTATTGGAAGTTCTAGCCAGAGCAATCAGGCAAGAAAAAGAAATAAACTGTATTCAATTAAGAAATGGGGAAGTCAAATTGTCTCTACTTGCAGACGACATGATTGTATATTTAGAAGACCCCATCATTTCATCCCAAAATCTCCTTAAGTTGATAAGCAACTTCACCAAAGTCTCAGGATACAAAATCGATGTGCAAAAATCACAAACATAACAGACAAAAAGAGAGCCTAATCATGAGCAAACTCCCATTCACAATTGCTACCAAGTGAATAAAATACCTAGGAATACAACTAACAAAGGATGCGAAGGACCTCTTCAAGGAGAACTACAAACCACTGCTCAAGGAAATAAGAGAGGACACAAACAGATGGAAAAATATTCCACGCTTATGGTTAGGAAGAATCAATATCGTGAAAATGACCATACTGCCCAAAGTAATTTATAGATTCAATGCTATCCCCATCAAGCTACCATTGACATTCTTTACAGAACTGGAAAAAACCACTTTAAACTTCATATAGAACCAAAAGAGAGCCCACATAGCCAATACAATCCTAAGCAAAAAGAACAAAGCTAGGGGCATCACACTTCTTGACTTTGAACTATACTACAAGGCTACATTAATTAAAACAGCATGGTATTGGTACCAAAACAGAGATATAGATCAGTGGAACAGAACAGAGGCCTTGGAAGCAATGCCACACATCTGTAACCATCTGATCTTTGACACAGCTCAGGTTTTATAGCAAAAGTTCCTGCTCAGGTTCCCAATCAAGTATGCTTATGCAAATGAACTATTGAAACTTAAAACTCAGTTCTGAATGGTTGATACACCTGACCCTGGATTAGTGGGCACAAGTGACCTTTCACTGGTTGGTTTAGGGGAGTCCTGAATGTCCCAATGTTAAATAGTGTAGGCTTTCAGGGAACTCAGAGTACCTCTTTGACTCCTAGTCAGCAAATGGCCACTTTGTTCTATTTTAAATTTAGGTCTAGTGACCTACTCAGGATCAATCCTAAAGAAATAGCTCAAACATGGCAGAAAACAGCACTTGCTTTTATCACAGCACCAGTAAACTGCTCTGGGTCTATCTAGTCCCACACATAAGTCTTAGTGGCAAGGCAGTAGCCAATTGAACAACTAGAGCCATTTACTTAAAATAAATGATGATTTACTTATGAGGCACTCAGGTACATCTTAAATCTGAACCAAAGTCTCTTGGGTTAAGCTGCTCTTGGTTTCCTGCTAGAGTGAGTTTAAAGTCTCAAGAATTGGATCAACATTATCCTGGTGAGAGTCTCTTGCAGACCTCTGTTAAAAGAGACTAGAACAATTTTAAAGAGGAGGCAAATGCTTCCAAATATGAGGAAGATAAGAAATACCTTTAGGGTAGAATGCAGGAAAATTTTATACCTGGAGGAAGCCAGCTAAAAACATAGGAATATTGGAAAGTTAACTCAGTAAGGCCAGCCAGGAGGCTTCCTGAAGGTGTCCCTTTCAGTGATTTGATTAATTTAACACCTTAAATGTTTCCAATTCAACCTGACTGGAATATTTAATCAGGTACAGCAGCAAATGTTAGCAACAGCTCAGACACCACCCTGTGCAGTCAGGTGATAATCTAAAGCAAGGTGGTCATCTAGGACCATACAAGCAAGGGAGTCTAGGGACTTCTGTTGTGTCCTTGTGGCTTGGGCAGTGAAATGAGCAATTTTGTTAACAGTGAAAGAAAAATTTTTGATCATATATTCATTCCGAGCAGAAACTAGTCCAAACCAGAACGCCAGAAACCTTCCTAATCTAGCTCATTCATGAGAGCTAATTCCTCTGAGTATAACACATCCTTCAAGAATGTCCCCAGCTATAATGTAAAGGGTTCATAATTGGTGTTGGATTGTGTCCTACGACTCTCAGGTAGCTCTTGGAAAGCAGGCTGCGTAGCATTGGTGAGGCTAACAGAATAGATCAAGATTTGGGTACAAGTTGCAACGACTAGCACGATGAATAAAACAGGACCTCACTTTTCAATATGAACGTTAAATGCTCCACTTAAAAATACAGAATAGCTAAATGGATAAAAATCCACCAAGTATCTGCTGTCTTCAAGAGACTCACATAACATATAAGGACTCATATACATTTAAAGTTAAAAGGTGGAAAAAGATATTCCATGCAAATGAAAACCAAAAGTGAGCAGGATTAGCTGTTCTTAGATCAGACAAAACAGACTTTAAAGCAATAAGAGTTAAAAATGAGAAACAGGGAAGTTAAATAATGATAAAAGGGTCAGTCCAACAGGAAATTATCACAATCCTAAATGTATATGCTCCTAACACTGGAGCTGCCAAATTCATAAAACAATTATTACTAGAGCTAGGATATGAGATAAATGGCAATACAATAATATTGGGAGACTTCAGTACTCCACTGGCAGCACTAGACAGGTCATCAAGACAGAGAGTCAACACAGAAACAATGGAATTATCCTATACCTAAAACAAATGAATTTAACAAACATTCACAGAACATTCTACATAATAAGTGCAGAATATACATTCTTTTCTTCAACCTATGGAACATTCTCCAAGATAGACCATATCATAAGTCACCAAAAAAAGTCTCAATAAGTTTAAGATAATCAAAATTATATCAGGTACCCTTTCATACCACAGTGGAATAAAATTGGAAGTTAAATCCTAAAGGGACACTCGAAACTATACAAATACATGGAAATTAAAAATCTGCTTCTGAATGATCTGTGGGTCAACATTGAAATCAAGATAAATTTAAAAAATTATTTTAACTGAATAACAATGACACAATTTATCAAAACCTCTGTGATACAGCAAAAGCATTGCTAAGAGCAAAGGTCATAGCATTAAACACCTACATCTAAAAGTCTGAGTGAACACAAATAGACAATCTAAGGTTACACCTCAAGGAACTAGAGAAAAAGAAGAAACCAAACCCAAACCCAGAAGAAAAGAAATAACACAAATCAGAGCAGAACTAGATAATATTGAAACAAAAAAATACAAAAGATAAATGAAAAAGCTGCTTCTTTGAAAGGAGAAACAAAATTGATAGAGCATGAATGAGATGAACAAAGCAAAGAGAGAAGATCCAAATAAGTTCAATTAGAAATGAAACGGGAGGTATTACAACTGATACCACAGAAGTATGAAAGTTAATTCAAGAGTAATATCGATATCTTTATGCAAACTAACTAGAAAATCTAGAGGAGATGGATAAATTCCTGGGAATATACAATGTTTCTAGATTAAATCTGGAAGAAATAGAAACTCCAAACAGGACAATAATACGAAGCGAAATTTTAAAAGTAATTAAACACTGCCAGCAAAAAAATTCCAGGACCAGATGGAGTCACAGCTTAATTGTATCAGGCATTCCAAGAATAATTGGTACCAATCTTACCAAAACTATTCCAAAAGACAGAAAAAGAAAGAATCCTCCCTAAATTGTTCTATGAAGCCAGTTTCACCCTAACATCAAAGCAGGAAAGGACCTAAAAATAAAACAAAACTACAAACCAATAGCTCTGATGAAGATAAATGAAAAATTCCTCAACAAAATATGAGCTAACTGAATCCAGCAGCATATCAAAAAGATAATCCAGCATGATCAACTGCATTTCATACCAGGGATGGTTTAACATTCGCAAGTCATTAAATGTGATACATCTCATAAACAGAATTAAAAACAAACATTATATGCTCATCTCAATGGATTAGAAAACTCATTAAAAAAATCCAGCATCACTTTATGATTAAAACCCTGACCAAACCTGGCCTAGAAGGGACATACATCAAGGTAATAAAAGTGGTCTATGACATACCCACAGCCAACATTATACTGAAGGGGAGAAAAGTTGAAAGAAATCTCCTGAGAATTGGAACAAGACACAAATGTCCACTTTCAACACTTATATTCGACCTAGTACTGGAAGTCCTATCAATAGCAATCAGACAAGAGAAAAAAAAATAATAAAAGGCATCCAAATTGGAAAAGCAGAAGTCAAACTCTTACTGTTTGCCATTGTATATCTAAAAATCCTAAAGACTCATCCAAAAAGCTCCTATATGTAATAAATGAATTCAGTAAAGTTTCAGGATACAATATGAATGTACAAAAATCAGTAACACTGCTATACACCAACGGTGACCAAGCTGAGAATCAAATCAGTAACTCAACCCATTTTTAACAGTCGCAAAAAAAAAAAAATAAAATACTTAGGAATGTACCTATGCAAGGAGATCAAAGATCTCTACAGGAAAACCACAAAACACTTCTAAAAGAAATCATAGATGGCACAAACAAATGGAAACACATCTCATACTCATGGACGGGTAGAATCAATATTGTAAAATGACTATACTGCCAAAAGTAATCTAGAGATTCAATGCAATTTCCATCAAAATACCATCATCATTTTCTACAGAATTAGAAAAAGCAATCCTAAAATTCATATGGCACCACAAAAGAGTCCACATAGTCAATGCAAGATTAAGCAAAAGGAACAAATCTGGAGGCATCACATTATCTGACTTCAAACTATAGCACAACACTATAGTTATGAAAACAGCATGGTAATGGTATAAAAACAGACACATAATCTGCTGGGTGTGGTGGCTTGCGCCTGTAATCCCAGCACTTTGGGAGGCTGAGGTGGGTGGATCACGAAATCAGGAGTTTGAGACTACCCCGGACAATATGGTGAAACCCCGTCTCTACTAAAAATACAAAAATTAGCTGGGCATGGTGGCACTCATCTGTAGTCCCAGCTACTTGGGAGGCTGAGGCAGAAGAATTGCTTGAACCAGGGAGGCAAAGGTTGCAGTGAGCTGAGATCGCGTGTCTGCAATCCATCCTGGGCAACAGAGCAAGAATCCATTTCCAAAGAAAAAAAAAAGGAAAAGAAAAGAAATAATTCACAGAGTAATAATAAACAGACAACCTACAAAGTGGGAGAAAATATTTGCAAAGTATGCACCCGACAAAGGAATAATATCCAGAATCTACAATGAACTCGAACAAATCGGAAAGAAAATAAAAACAATCCCATCAAAAAGAGGGCAAAGGACATTAATAGAGAGTTCCCTAAACAAGATATGCAAATGACCAACAAACATATGAACAAATGCTCAACATCATTAATGATGAGGGAAATGCAAATCAAAACCACAATGAGATATCACCTTACTCTTATAAGAATGGCCATAATTAAAAAATTAAAAACTAACTGGTGTTGGCATGGCTGGGGTGGAAAGGGAACACTTACACTGTTGGTGGGAATGTGAACTAGTACAGCCACTATGGAAAACAGTGTGGAGATTCCTTAAGTAACTAAAACTAGATCTACCTTTTGATCCAGCAATCCCACTGCTAGGGATCTACCCCAATTAAAATAAGACATTATATTTTAAAAAAACACTTGCACAAACATGCATATTTACAGCAGCACAATTTACAATTGCAGAAATGTGAAACCAGAAAACCAATGAGTGGATAAAGAAAATGTGATATATATATATATATATATGCACACACATGATTATATACACATATATATAAACATGTATACATATATATCATGGAATACTACTCAGCCATATAAAGGAATGAAATAATGGTATTTGTAGCAACCTGGATGTAGTTGCAGACCATTATTCTAAGTGAAATAACTCAGGAATGGAAAATCAAACATTATATCTTCTCATTTATAAGTGGGAGCTAAGCTATGAGTATGTAAAGGCATAAGAATGATAATGGACACTGGGGACTCAGTGGCAATGGGTGGGAGGGGGTAAAGAATAAAAGACCAGACATTGGGTACAGTGTACACTGCTCAGTTGACAGATGCACCAAAATCTCAGAAATCACCACTAAAGAACTTTTCCATGCAACCAAATACCGCCTGTTCTTCAAAATGTATTGAAAAAAAAAAAAAAGGATTGATTGCCATTTGTTACTTTTCTTTCCTATAGAGCACTCATTTCTTACAGGAAGTCTTACTAGGAATTAAATTATAGTGTTTGGTTATTTTTGATGCCAAAAATTCTCTGGCTTTTAATGTTTCAGGAAGATAACATCGTAAAACACTGGAAAAGAAGGAGTTAAAGTCATTCTCACTGATGGTTTCAGGGCTCAGTTCTCTGAATACTAAGAACTCTTATGAGAAAAGAGTTGAATATTGCTAATGACTTAAAACACTTACCAGATGTTTTAGGTTTCACAATGTTCTATTGGAGATTATTCCAGAATTCCATTAGTATAATAGTACAACTAGATTGCTCTGACAAATTATTGGTAATGTCAAGATGTAAGCTAGTGGGACAAAAAAGGAATTTGCAAAAAATGAGCATGTTTTTTATCCATGAGATATAATCAGTCAGAAAACATGATGAAAATAACAAAAAAGATAAATATATTTATCCATATATACATAATTACTATGCACAAATCTATGATATTATTTCCAGATGTCAATGAACAGTAAATCTGTCCAATTAACTCAGAGGTAGATGGCACAACGTTTTATGAACCTATACCAGGGGATGAGTTAGATCTACTTTGAAAGCCCACTCCCAATTGCTGGGGTTAACCTCCATGGACCAATTGTCCACATTTGGCTATTACAGTTCAAACGGCAGCAACGTTGCTCCCGTGCTAAAAGTGAATCTTTTGTTGGACAACTTATGTTTAATTCTCATGTGTATGTACTTCTGCATTGGAGTCAAAAATAACCTTACAAAAGTTGACTACTAAGAAAGAAAACATTTGGCGCTCCAGATCCCAGCGTATCCCACCTATTACAGTGATAATTAACTTACTTCCAGGTTTAACTAAAAGTGAGTCATAAAACTACTCCTCATGATGCTAGTATTACTTAGTGGTAATACCGTTGAAAATACTAAGAAAAAGGAAAAGAAGTTAAAGAATAGGAGGAAGATGAGGATGACAAAAGGCAGAGTTAGGTGAGGAAGGGGAAGGAAAAGATGAAAAAGGTGATGAACAGAAGAGAAAGAGGAAAAAGAACATTAAAAAAAAATAGGAGGAATGTTATTCCATTTTCCTACTTCTCACTTACGTAGTGGAGCAGTGTACTTTGGGCTTTTACGTAGATATTCTATTTTTTTTGTATACAAAAAAATGTATTTTTTAAAATTTTTTTATTTGTATAGGTTATTGGGGAAAAGGTGGTGTTTGGTTACATCAGTAAGTTCTTTGATGGTTATTTGTTTTATTTTGGTGCACCCATCACCTGAGCAATATAAACTGCACTCAATTTGTGGCCTTTTATCACTCACCTGCTTCCCTCCCTTTTCCCCTGAGTTCCCAAAGCCCATTGTGTCTTTCTTATGCCTTTGAATCCCCACTGCTTAGCTCCTATATATGAATGAGAACATACAGCGTTTGGTTTTCCGTTCCTGAGTTACTTCGCTTATATGAAATAGTCTCCAATCTCATCCAGGTTGCTGCAAATACCATTAATTAATTCCTTTTTATGGCTGAGTAGTCACAGAATTAGAAAAAACAATCCTAACATTCATATTGAACCCAAAAGATCCCACAGAGCCAAAGCAAGACTAAGCAAAAAGAACAAATTTGCAGGCATCACATTACCATTAATATGTGCTATCAAACACTTGTATATGTGTTTGAGCATGGGAATATTCTTGAATATTTTACTCAGATAACATGGATTAAAAGTGTGCACTATGATCTCATATAATCCTCATAACCAGCTACCTTTCCCATGAAAGTATCAATATTCCATATCACAGGTTTATCTTGAAGGCCAAATACTGCAATATATGTGAAGTACTTCTGTAATCTACAAATTATCACAGATATAATGACAACATCTCACCTTTGGATTCCCTATCCAACATAATACATCCATTCCTGACGTTTGCACTACCTAGTTGGAGATCTCTTACCTTTGTCATGGGTTGAGATTAACCACATAATTTACTTATTATTTAGGACCTGAGGTCTCTAGAGCAGAGGCCCCCAATCCCAATCCATTGAGACTGCACAACGAGAGGTGAGAGGTAGGCAAGTCAGCATCACCACCTGAGCTCCACCTCCTCTCAGATCAGTGGCAGCGTTAAAATCTCATGAGCGTGAACCCTATTATAAACTGCATGTGTTAGGGACCTAGGATGTGTACATCTTATCAGAATCTAACTAGAATATCTAACTAATACCTGATGATCTGAGGTGGAACAGTTTCATTCTGAAACCATCCCCCCATTCCCCATTCCCAGTCTGTGGAAAAAATTATCTTCCACAAAAGCAGTCCCTGGTGCCAAAAAGGTTGGGGACCATTACTCCAGAGAGTATAAAAGTGAGGAGGATGCCAAGGCCATAGTATCTAAACCAGTAGCAACATCACTATGCATTAATGATTAGAAGGCCTAGATCCTTGAATTGAAGTAAACATCTTGTCTCTAGAAGGCAAATGTAGATAAATGGGTGAGGCCTGTTCCCAACATTTAGCATGCTCCCTGACTCACTATGAAGATGGAATGTGGAGTTTGCTTTTAGTTTTGCAATGCCTCATGCACATGCTTACTACCGAACACCCAAAGAACTGAAGAAAATTAACCAAAAATGATGACTACTGTTAACTTGCTTTAGTAACTTGGGTAGACAAATAAGACATATACAAAAACTGAAAGCTTCCCTTAGTATCAGCAATCATTATCTTAAAACATATTTGGAAACTACTGATTTTGATAATGGGGAAAAGGTAATTCAGTCCAACATTACTGCTTCAGACAACTAAGCAAGCTAAGCAAAATACATTTTACAGCTTTTCTTGAGAATCTCAAAGACCTTCCTGTAAGGGAGAATATGCCCACCAAAATCTAGAAGACAAGAACCAAGAAAGGTAAGCCCTGTGTCAAATGCGCTTTGCACAGTGATATTTGCTTCTAATATGATGAGGTTCAAGTCCATC
>CAUYLG010009447.1:0-10724 GCA_963573385.1 Cacajao melanocephalus
TTAATCCTAAATTTAAATGGACTAAATGCCCCAATCAAAAGACACAGACAGGCAAATTGGTTAAAAAGCTAAAATCCATCAGTATGCTGTATCTAGACCCATCTCACATGCAAGGATACACAAAGACTCAAAACAGAGGGATAGAGGAAGACATACCAACCAAATAGAGAGAAAAAAAAAAAACAGAAGCTGCAATTTTCGTCTCTGATAAAACAGACTTTAAAGCAACAAAGACCATAAGAAACAAAGAGAGACATTACATGGTGGTAAAAGGATCAATACAACAAGAAGAGCTAACGATCCTAAATATATACGCACCCAGTACAGAAACACCCAGATACGTAAAGGAGGTTCTTAATGATTTACAAAGAGACTTAGACTCGCACACTTTAACAGTGGGAGACTTTAACATTACACTGTCAATATTAGACAGATCACCGAGATAGATTATTTACAAGGATATCCAGGACTTGAACTCAGACCTGGAATAAGTAAACTTAACAAATATTTACAGAACTCTCCACCCCAAATCCACAAAACATACATTTTTCTCAGTATCACATTATACCTATTTTAAAAGTGACCACATAATTGGAAGAAAATCACTCCTCAGCAATTGCATAGCATTTCATAGTAAGTTTCAGGTTTAAGTAAAACACTGGTTGGCTGCTTGTTTGTTATTTTCATCCCTTATTCCTTCCTGTCTCCATTGTTAAGCACAATTATTGGCCTAAAAGAGGTTTTTAATACCCATTTTTAGACTGCATTCTAGCCTGGGCAATAGAACAAGAATCCCATTCTCTCTACCTCTTTCTCTTCCTCTTTCTTTCTCTCTTACATTCTTTTTTTCTTTCTTTCACTCTCACTTTCTTTCCTCTCTTTTTCTCTTTCAAAAATAAAAAAATAAAATAAATAAAAAATAAATAAAGAAAAAGAAAAAGTAATTTAAGCAAGTTCTATGCTCTAATGAAGCCAGTAAATAACATCACTGGAAGTAAGTATAAAATTGGACTCACTCTCAATTATTCTAGCAAAGTATCCTGCAAAGCATATATGATGTTTCTGATCATTCAGAAAATGAATTTGGAAAAATGAGTCAGATATATAAATAATATTTTTAAATCAGTCTCTCAGTGTTGAGATGAGAAAAAGACAATCCATAAATCAAACAGATTTTGATATGTACTTCATTCAATGATATCTGTGTCTTAGGAGCAGAGAGAGAATCTTAAAAGAATACTACTGTTATTTTCATTATATATGCCCTAGGCTAGAGTATTTTTTAAAAGAATGGAAATGCAAAGAGAGAGTCAGAAGATAGGCTAGCTATAGAATCGTAATCCCATAAATAATAGTTATTACTGTTTTGACTTGTGGCTAATTGTGACAGCGAGCAAAATATGGCATGTAAAATGGTTTCACAGAGAGTTTCTATGAAAATTCTACTTGCTTTCATGTATGTTCTTAAACTATTTCATGAAATGAAGATTTCTATTGTAGTTGTCATCTCTATGCCAAAACTTTTGTGGACAAATTAGCAAAAGCTGTAAAAGAAGGTAAGAAACCATACTTGCATAGAAGCTCACTGGCACCTTAGCTTTTCTTTAAATTCTCTTTTTCATAGAAAGATTTGTGTTTTCTGAGATTCAGTGGGACAAACTCCTCACCGTAAGGAGAGACAGACTGAGTAATAAAGCCCAAATAAAGAGTTGATAAGCAGGCTTGCACCAGGTAACTATCAAGATGTAAGTAAAGAGAAGAAAAAGAATTTATCACAAATGTGAGCAATAATAAGGAAATGTGAAAAATAAAATATAACCCAAATAAACAAATGTCTAAATTCATTATTGAATTTTCTATCAACACCTTTTCCAACTCCTAATAATTATATGGGAACACAGATATAATTTTGATTTGAAGGAAGGCAAACTACCAAAAACTGTCAAGAAAATTTCCAAGGATTCTAAAAAAGCAAAATATATCTTTTTTATTTTCAGTAACTGCTAATCAAAGAGATAAGGAAGAGCCTTAAAACAGATGAGCTGTCTACAAAAATAAAACTTTGTGATGATTATTTCATAATAAGAGTAACAGTAAATTGATTTTTTTGTCTTCTTAAAGGTTGTTAATTAGGTAGCAAAAAGTTCAGCATTCCTTACTTCACATTTCAATTATTAAGAAAAAAATTAAGACAAGATAGGCAAAGGAATATTCTCATTTTGGAAAGAAAAAAAAAACCCTTTAAATTTAGTCTTGAGCTACTTAGTGATTTTTTTCCTATGCTGAGCACCTCCTAATTTAAATATTAAAATAGCAATTGAGATTTGCAACTGTTAATCTCCAACCACTTCTCAATTTTAACCACATGTGAGTTTTAATTTCTCTCAATTTTTAACAAGCAAACAATTTCTTGTCTCCACGTCATGTTGAGTCAGGGTCTAATCCAGTAATCCCCCTTATACTGCTAAGTCATTTTTGGAATGAGAGCTGAATACTTTTCCTTCTAAAGCATATGGTAAGTCCACATAATTAGTTTGTTATTTGTATTTGTTAAATACAGTCAGGATGGTCCTACAAATTCATTCCTAGCATTCTCATTGTAAGACCTAGAAATACAAATCAAAAAATATGATTACAGCTTAGAAATTTAAAAATAAAAATTTTTAAGAAGAAATTATTGATAAAGCAGAATACTGACATTTAGCTGTAGATGTATACGGCTTAAAATGAGTTCTCTTTTATTTCCTCTAAAAATTTCCTCTCAAAAATCTGGCCTAAGAAAAATAACCATAAATAACTTTAAAAGATCGTCACCACTGAGAGAATTATAGACTTGATCTTAATTATTTTTGTCTAAGAATAGAACAATAAAAGAAAGGGAGATAAGAATAAGAAGGGAGGGATTGTTTCAGGTTGTAGGGATGCGAATGACGGGCCCGACAGAATGTCATCAAATCCATCATCCAATTTGAAAGGAACAAAGATATAAATGCCTTACCCCAGCCTATCAAGATGAAGCCCCACAGGTACTTGGTGTCCGAAAAGAAAGCCACAAAGATTAGACTATGCAGGTAGAGACCTTCCACCAGGATCCAGTAATAGTTTGTAGCCAAGAAGTAAATAAACATCACAACAGCAATCTTGCACCCGATCTGTTACAAATAAACCAGAATTAAATCATATTAGAACTCTTCGATGTACTGGATGCCAACATGAGACCACTAAAAAACAAGTCTTCAGTTTCTTTTTCAGACTAATATGTCTCCTATACAAAGGAAAGTCAAAACTTTTGAGAGGCCAAAACAGTTATTTTTTGCAGCATTTTTCAAGACTATGAACTTGATTCTACTTTTAAATAAGTTTTTTCTTTAAGAAGTTACCCAAAAAATTACTTTTCTCAATTTTTTCTCTTTATAAAAATCATACATGACCCTCACAGAAAATTAGGAACATATAGAAAAGCATAAAGAAGAGAATATTATTCACACTTCTAGCTTGAATTTATTTTATTTTGGTCTTTTTATGCAACTACTCCTGCAAAACAAGCTGCCCCCCAAAGTTAGTGACTTACGACAATAAACATTTAATACGTCTTATAAATCTGTGGATTGGCTGAGTAGTTCTGCTGATCTGGGCTAGGTTTGTCTCAGCTAGGCTCACTCATTAGACAGACGTCTACTCTCAACTAGTACACTATTGCTTCCACTTCCTTCTGTTGGGGAAAGCAAGTCACAGTGCCAGCCCAGAATCTGGATCAGCAGGGACTACAAAGTTACAGGGCAAAGGCACAGATCCAGACAGGGTATTATTTCACACTGCCAAGACGATCAATCTACTATGCCTAATTTCAGATATATTGCTTCAATGATTTAATTGAGTGAATTATTGGGTGAATCTATTTTATATCACCAGGACATTCATGAGCAGAATCAAGTAACATAAAATTTTATATTGGAACAAGTCTTTGGGTATTCAATAAAGGGACTAAATATCAAGGGCTTTTAAGTTGCAAGCTTCTGGTTTTGCTGATGGGTTTTTTACTTTCTAAAGTGGGGAGCCATGACAGTTGCTGTGGTGCATACACCAAATACCATTCCAATCTTGTGCGTTTTGCAGTTTCCATTCCAGAATGTTCTTGAGGGAAAAACCCAAAAACTTTTAATAAAATGTTGATTGATTAGACATGAAAGGACAGAACTGAGAGAGAAAACATCACTATACAAATTGATAATCCATTTCAGTTAGTTCAGAGATAAGATAAGCAAAAACAAGGTATCGTATGTTTAGTAGACTATAAAATTATACCTATTTGTAATGTTAGACAAATTAGTAATGAGAGAAAATGGTAAAAAAACACTTACAAATTGTGATTTGTCCACAGAAGGTGCTTCAGTGGAATTTTGTGGGTCATCCTGCATTATTAGGGACTCCAGCTCCTTTACCCCTATGTGAGCATGGACTACTCTGTCTTTGACAAAGATGCTTGTAGCTCTCAGCATGAAAGACACAAATAAGTGCATGTGGATATAGTTCCTGGTGCAATGCAATCGTCTATGGAAAGAAATATTCAATGTTTAAATTTGGATAAAATCAAAAATGGGGGAAAACACCCAGGGCGACTGCTGCCACCACCAGTCAGCCTGCTCCCCTCCAGCAGGGACTGGTTCGAGACTCCACACAAATTCCCAAATCTGCAGATACTCAAGTCCCTTATATGATATAGTGTAGTATTTGCATGTAAACTATGCACATCATCTTGTTACTTTAAATCATCTCTAGATTACTTATAATACCAAATACAATGTGAATGCTTTGTAAGTAGATGTTATACTGTATTATTTAGAGAAAAATGACCAAAAAAATTAAGTATATAAATGTTCAGTATAAACATAATCAAATTTTTTTTCTCAGTATTTTCTATCCACAGTCTGTTGAATCTGAGGATGTGAAATCCCCATATATGGAGGGTCAATTGAATTGGTGCTCAGAATTTTATAATGGTTTAGATTAAGTTGAATGGAATTGGACACAGGTTAAAGTGGATAAAAAAATAAACCATTTTAACAAAAGCAATAAATACTGTTCCTTTATGTGCTGATATCCGATAATTTTGGGAATTAATTAAGATGAACTTTTGTCATCAAAATCACTTGGGAACTCATTCAACTCGATGCTGTCTCACTTTGCAACAAATATACTGCAATACATACTTACTGGTTTAAAGGTTTAATACTGCTTTGATGCTTTAAGTTTTTAAACAAAGAACTCTGAATTTGTCACGAAAAATTAATTGTCAAATATAATAACATTAGGCTGAATTCAAAAACATGCATTTGAGGAAAATATTTGGAAAATATTATGAGACCTCTATGTCTTCTCTGACTAGGAAACAGAGTGTGTCCCTTCATGGAGAAAGTTATGGGCATCACTCACCTGAAGTAACCAATAATGAGAATAGCCACAGCCAAGGAAGCGAAAGAGATGGAGTAGCCAACAGTGTACATGACATACAGGCGTTCAAAGAATTCTTGCTGGAAGGGAAGAGATACTCATGTATGATATGGGACTATTTTACCAATAAACTGGCAAAGAAATACTATGTCATTTTTGGAATATTATTTCTAATCCTCTTTAACTTTTTTGAGCTGTCATTTGCACGCAATAAAATGTAGAGATCTGGAGTGAGCATTTTGATAGGTTTTGACAAACCAAGTTCATTTGTGCCCCTTGCTAGTCAAAAAAAAAAGCACCCACCATCCACCCCCAGGAAACCACTGTTCCAGTATGTCACCACAAATTAGCTTTCTCTGTTCATATACTTCATATACTTCTTGACTATTCTTAGACTTCTTAGAATTACATAATGCAGCATATACTCTTTTTGTCAACATACTCTTTTTTATATTCACCAATATTGTTACATGTGTAAATGGTTCATCCCTTTTCAATTATTTTATTTTAAAATAATTATAGATTAAAAAGAAGTAGAAAATATTGTAAGAAAGCCCAGGTTCCCTTTACCCAGTATTCTCCAAAGCTTATATCTTATACAATTATACTAAAATATGAAAACCAGGAATTTAACCTTGATGCAATGTGCATATTTATAGTTCTATGTCATTTTATCATATGTACATTTTTGTAACCATTACTGTAATCAAGTACAGAACAATTTCACCACCACAAAGTTCGCCCTTGTTCTCCCTCTTCATAGTGACGCCTCTTCCTCTCCACCATCTTAAACACGTGGCAACCCTTAATCTGTTTTCCATCTCTATAATTTTGTCATTTCATGAATGTCACATAAGAATTATACAGTATGTGACCTTTTAAGATTGGACAATGGTGTAGAAATGGGATTGGACAAAAAGGATATGATCTAATACTAATAGACTAAATGGGGAACCCAGCAAGGCTTTTCCATGTTTCAATCTGGCCAGTCCAATGAAGTCTCCATAAAAGGGCCAAGAAAATGGGATATGGAGAGCTGCTAGACAGCTGAACTTATGGAGGCTTACAGGAAGGTGAACAAGAACTCATCCATCTACCAGAAAGGTGGTGCACCCCAACTCCACCAGAACAGAAGCTCCTTCACTTCAGACTCTTCCAGACTTCACGCTGTATGTCTCTTCACCTAGCTGCATATTTGTATCCTTTAAAATAGCCTTTGTAATAATATATAGCAAACATAAGTGTTTCCCTGAGTTTTGTGAGCTCCTCTAGCAAATTAATCAAGCCTAAAGAAGGGTTCATGGGAACCCCAACTTGAAGGTGGTTAGTCAGAAGTTCCAGAGGCCTGGACTTGGAATTGGCCACTGCCTCGCACTCAGTGAGAACTGTGCATCTTTAGGGGATTTCTCTCAGCTTCCCTGCCCTTCTCCTGGCCTGTGGGCTGCATCAGTCATGCAATTAGTGAGGGCCCTATGTGCCTCAAGGGATGCTTCTCAGCTCCTCTGTCCGATCCATGCCTTCCGCCAACTGCTGCCTTTCACTGTGAGAGCCCTGTGCACAACTCAAGGGATTTCTCTGAGCCCTCTGCCTGCCCCAGCCTTTGGCATACTTCCTCCATGCACTCGGTGAAGTTCCCATGGCAAAGAATTACCAGGTGGATCATAGCTCACTGAGACTAGGGCTTACTCCTTGGGATTCTAAGTCCTTAGGCCAGCCCTCGTCTGCTAAAAGTTGGTATAAAAGCTTGCCTCTTTTCTCTTTATCCCCTTCAATGGCCTGGTGTCTCCCCTTCTACTGTGGTCCTAGGGACACATGCAGCCATGGGTCTCTTCTCTCATAGGAAGGGCTTGCCATTTCTGGAATTTAGTTCATTTAGATTTCTTGGCATCCTCAATTTATTTTTACAAATTATTGACTTTTTATCTTACCCAACTTATTCTTGTTGTAACTGCCTACAATATGACTGGAAGCATATTGTTACTTTTTAAAAATATATTATTTGCCACTTATTATTTTCTCCTAATACAGTAGTAAAACATTTTATAGAAAAAATTTGAATAGTGATTAAAATATAAGAGAGGAGGGAAAAAATCTTACAAATTCTAACTAATCAAAAAAAAACACTGTTAGTACTTAATGTACTTCACATATTTCTTGAAGTCATTGTTGTTATTATTTTAAGAGATGGCACCTCCCTATGTTGCCCAGGCTGATCTTGAACTCTTGGTTCAAGAGATCCTCCCATCCTAGCCTCCCAAGTAGCTGCGAATACAGACACAGGCCACCATGTCCAGCTAGCACTTCATGTATTTCTTTTCATTCTACTTCTGTAAAGCATTGCCTACTATTTTAAGCATCTGCATTCTCAATTTATATACAAGTTTATTCCTGAACTTTTTTCTGTGACAAAATAATTGCTCAAGGCTGCAAACTCTTTATAAAATTTATATACATATATCTGAGCTTATTTCACCAGTCTTTTTAGAAATTTAAACTCGTTGAAATATTCACTATAATCATTTGTTCAATGAACATTTTCTCCCATTCAGTTCCCCCATTCTAAATCCTTATGCTTGATTTTAGAAGTAAATTTATAAAATCAAAGAACATGACCCCTTAGAAGTTTTTAAATATATACTGCTAAATTGCTTTCCAAAAGCACATCTAGCCTTTGGACAGCAGATGTATTATATGGTAGTTTCTATAGTATGCTACTGTTTTAAATATCACACTCTAAAATAATTTAATAATCTTGTGACCTATCATTAGAATTTCTTCCCTTTTTTTTTTAACTAAAATCATTACCTCAGTTTGGCAAGCCAATTATATAAAAATTTAGAGAAAAAAATAGGTGCTCAAAAATATCTTAGTTTTGTTTTCCTGATAAAAATGTGGCATTTATTCTAAATGTATACTTTTTTAGTTTTTTGCATTTCCTTCCTTATAAAAAACTTTATTAAATATTAATAATTTATATCTCATAAATAAGTAATATCATTTTGCCTTACAGTGTGTCAAAACTTCAGGATATATCTAGTTTTCTTATTAAAGATGTTTTGTTTTCTTGGGTTTTCCCAAATTATTACCTAAAGGTTGCAAACAATAGAAAATATTCTTTGTGTTTTTAATTAAGGAGATGAAATTAAATTACGTTAACACAATTCTTCAAATTTTCTATTAACTTTTAAATCATTTTACATAAACTAGTACATATTCTTGAGTATGGCCATCAACCATCTTTAGCTATTTTTATTCTTAAAATACACAGTAATCACAGAAAACGGTTATAAGATTAGAGTTCAGCATAAATCAAACCATGGTTTAATTTAATGGCCACTTAACAGCTCTGAAAGGTTTGCATTTTACATCACGTAATGTAAAAATAAAAATAATCACAGAGTACACTAAGTATCAGTGAATATTTATTTCTATCAATGAGATTGATATTATTTTGAAGCATTTTATCTTAACTGAATGCTGACATTAGTTCCACTGTGGAGTACCTAACAATCTCCTCATCTTGACTTATTTTATCTAAGAAGCTTTTCAACAATTAAATGGAAAACTGAAAGTCTTTCAACCAAATCCTAAAGAGCTCATTAAGGTAGGAAGTTAAGAAAGGAAATTCTATTAATGCAAAATCAAACAAAGAAACCTTCAACTCACTACTTCTCTTGCTGTTGTTCTCCCTCCCTACCTCTCCAAAACATTACCAGATCTAAAGAAATAAGTCAAAAGTTTGAAAAGTTTGTGTATGATAGACTATTCTCAGGGTCTACATAAAGATAATTTACACACAATTTATCACATTAACTCTTAGCATCATATGCACATATCATCATGCATTTTTACTCATGAGGTCTAAGTGATAAATTTAAACATGACTTTTAAACCAACTTTTATAACTTAAAAGTCACTCTCTACAATATTTCAAAGTTTACATATGATTTCTATATTGGAACAGCACTGATGTGAAATTAGGACATAAAGGCTCTGCTTTAAACCCTGTTATCACCAAGCTATGTCACTTTGACCAATACCTAATCTCTGGTTCTCAGTTGACTTACATCTGTGAAATTAATATATTATGCTGGAAGATTTATATGATGCCACTTGCTCCTCTTTAATCCTACAACTCTAATCTTTTATATGCTAATGAAATCACCTATTGGTAAATCTTATGAGGTGGAAAATACCCTCTAACATGCAAAAATTCTTCTGGAATATACAGATGAGATGTAGCCATTCAAAGGCAACCAAGAAAAAATAATGAATCATGTTGCTAACTACCTATTGGGATTTTTATATGTAATATAGCATAATATAATGCAATGTAAACATAACATAATGTAACATAACACTTACAATGCATATACAGGTATATTTATAAGTATGGATGGATGTATCTCAGCCAGGTAACTCTAGGCTATAGAAAATACCAGAATGACTGATATGCATCTGAAAAGATTGCAGCATTGCTTTTATCTTTTATGATCCTTGTGTCATGGAACAAGAGGGTTTTTATATATAATGGTTGGCAATCAAGAATTGCATTAAAACATCATTCTGCTTTCCCTGAGGAGTTCACAAATAGAAAAATTCCATTACCTTTCCTACGCTGATATCTGGCTGCAGAAAGCGAAGGCAGTCTGAATAATTGGCCCATGTTTTATTTAAGCTGTGTATAAAATCCCATGTTCCATTGGGGTTACAGTGTCGGAAAGCAACTCCTGTAAAGACAGGAAAGGTGCTGAGATCACTCAGTTCCCCTAGAATCAATTATCAAAAAAAATGACAAGAAAAATGTTTGTTTCAAATTAATCATTTCAGAAAAAGTCAATACCTTTATGGTTGAAGTCATAAATATAAGGAGGACATGGAACAGCCAATATTTTCCCTACTGTTCCTCTGGGCCAACAAATGAGTCCATCCCATTCAGGGAAACAATTACCTTCTAATGAAGAAAAAAAATAAATAAACAAAAGTGTAGTTGGAAGCAGAGAACAAATGCATTCAAAATACAAAATTTTAGGTCATTGCCTATGGCAAAATTAAAACAAATTGGTAGTTTTAGAAACTAGATAGGATAGATATGATGCAAATATCCCAAAATTCATCTCTGTGGCTTCATCAAAGGTCCATTCATAGGAACATTTGCTTTGCACACATTAAAAATATTCAAATTATTCCAGCATACTAGTTATGATAGCTATAGCAATTAATTTATAAGAAACATTCAAAAACATCAATAAATCCAGGAGCTGGTTTTTTGA
>CAUYLG010009448.1:0-167899 GCA_963573385.1 Cacajao melanocephalus
GGTTTAAATAAAATATTGGTTGGCTGCTTGTTTGTTATTTTCATCCCTTATTCCTTCCTGTCTCCATTGTTAAGCACAATTATTGGCATAAAAGAGGTTTTTAATACCCATTTTTAGACTGCATTCTAGCCTGGGCAGTAGAAGAAGAATCCCATTCTCTCTCCCTCTTTCTCTTCCTCTTTCTTTCTCTCTTACATTCTTTTTTTTTTCTTTCTTTCACTCTTTCTTTCTTTCTTCTTTTCTCTCTCTTTCTTTCTTTCAAAAAATAAAAAAATAAAAAAAGAAGGTCTCCAGACATTACCAGATATACTTTGTGGAACAAAATAATCCCTTTGAAAAACTCTGATGTAGTATAACATAAAGGTTACCTGACCAAATGTATTTCCCATTCTTTTACCATTAGGGATTCATTCCTTTAAATCTTCACTGTCATCATTAGGGATTCATTTCTTTAAATGTCAAAGGCTTTTTTATTTTCTAGAATCCCTCATGGCAATATTGATTTCTCAAAAATGGTAAAGCCTTAATCCTGAGATTGCAAATGGTTTTCATCTCTTGTGTCAACTCTGATAAGCAGTGTCCATCTATAGTGCCGCCGTGGGAAGATCTTTGAAGCTGCATTTTAGGTGTTGGAGAAAGAACATCAAGATGGATTAGAGCTGTCTTCCATGGACAAGAGATGAGGGAGTTGGCATACATGTGTAAGGAACCTTCTTACCTAACATTTCTGCAGAGATTCATTATAGTCAAGCCTTAGGCTGGTGCTGTAATTCAGCCTTACTGCTGAGTACTGTGCCAGGGCAGTGTTCACACAAGGTCCCTGTAGCCTTGTATATTTGTTAGGGCAATTTTCTAGCAGGTTTTGAGGAAGGGGCACCTTTTCTAGATCACAGAGTACCATATGAGCTAAGCAGAAGTGCTGTACTCTGTTGATGGGAACAGGAGTCAGGGAACAAAAAGATGGGGGCAAATAATATAACTACTTATCTCTCCTCCCCGCCTGACCATAAACTTCTTCAGACCAGTCACTGCATCATATTCACCATTATCTACTCTCTGCCTGTCACAACACATTTGCATAGCGTCAAAGCAAGTTTAGTGACTTTTAGCAGAGTTCTTAACTTGCTCAATATCTTGGACTCCTTAGCAGTGGAACCTATGGGTCCCTTTTCACAATAATGCTTAAATGCACAAAATAAAATAGATAGGATTAAAAATATAACCAGTGAAATTTATATGCAGTCAGAAAAATATTAGAGAACTGTGATAATGTGCTTTGATTGATTGATGTACAGTCAGCAAAATATTAGAAAATTGTGATAACATGGGCTTTGATTGATACATAGTCATAAAATATTAGAAAAGTTATTGATAATGTCCTCTTTTATTATATCAAGTAAAATTGAGTGGCAGTTCTAATACTTACTCTAATTTCGAATTATTGATGAACATAAGTGATATTTTGAGTTGTCTCCAGCAACTGTAATGTTATATAAAATGTCTGTGATTCCTACTCCTGATAAAGTCATGGTATATTAGTCCAATCTCACACTGCTATAAAGAACTTCCCCTGAGACTGGGTAATTTATAAAGGAAAGAGGTTTAATTGACTCATAGTTCTGGATGTCTGGGGAGGCCTCAGGAAACTCACAATCATAATGGAAGGGGAAGCAAGTTCATCTTACATGGAAGCAGGTGAAGGAGATAATGTGTGTAGGAGGAACTGTCAAACACATAAAATCCACCAGATTTCATGGGAACTCACTATCATGAGAACAGCATGGGGGAAACTGGCCCCATGAGCCAATCAGCTCCCACCAGGTCCTGCCGTCATGGGGATTATAGGGATTGTTATTCAAGATGAGATCTGGGTGGCGACGCAGAGCCAAACCACGTCACATGGGTACTAATGATCTACCTGGGGCTTGTGCTTACATTTATAACTGAAGGTGGTACTAAATATTAGCTAGGGGGTGGTGAAAATAACCATTAGCTGGGTACCCTAAATTCTGTTTTATCCCTAAACACCCTGAATTCTCTCTTCTTTCTTTTGTAACCAGGCCCCTGCTCTGATGGCTTCCTCCTTTCCCTTGCCTGATGCTACCTCTGCCACCTTCTTGGGGCTCTTCCCTGGCAAATTTCTCTAGGTTCTTTCTTCTGCATTCACTTTCCATCTCCCCCAGCTGGGTTGTGTCCTTTGGGAACACTAAGTTCTCACTCAGCTTAGCAAGGGAAGAGAAGCTTCCAGGCCCAGCTTGGGGTTACCCTTAGCTTCAGAGGAGAGAGGGAAGTTGGCACATCACAGATACTCATGTAATGCTTTTTGAATTGAAAACAGTTGCTTTGCAAACTTCACTTTTTTATCAAGTGCTCTTCTTGGATGCTCGGACTATGTCTGAGATCAGTTCACTCTTGATGTCTGCCCTCCACATGGAAAGCATCCACACTTTCCAGCTAGAGCATGAACCTGCAGTTTGGTTTGCCCAGTTCCTGGAAGCCTACAGAGTAAGATCCCTTCCTGGTTCTGAACTCAGAAGCAGCAGTGAGCAGTGGGACTGCTAGGACCTTTATAAGCCACCACCCACCACATGCACTGGCTCCAAGCATCTCTGCAGAAGCCATCACCCTCCCCATTGGACACCTTGACTGTGAACCACCAGGGAAGGGGCATGTGTGGGAAGCAGATGGCCTGCAGATTCATTATTGCTACAAGTGAATTTCATGGTAAACAAACAAAAACTGGCCATCTCTAGTTTAGTTCTCTTTGGGCATTAAGGCCATCAGGTCTCAAAATGTCCAGAGTTGGTTAGTATCTGTGGCTTTCACCAAATAAATACATCAGTGTTCTTCCTAATTTGGACTGTTTTGGCTTCCCTAGTTCTTTTTTCCCCTGGATTGTTATAAAGGCTCTGTATTAGTTTTCCAGGGCTATTATAATCATGTACCACAAATTGGATAGCTTAAACAACAAAAAATATATCATCTGATAGTTCTGGAGTCTAGAAGACTGAAACCAAGATGTCCAGCTAGATTGGTTTCTTCTGAGGGCTGTGAGGGAAGGATCTGTTCCAGGCCTCTCTCCTTAACTTGGGGATGGCCAACTTAGCTGTGTCTCTTCACATCCTCCTCCTTCTGCATACGTCTACCTAGGTGTCCAAATTTCCCCTTTCATAAGGACACCAATCATACTGGAACAGGGCCTACCCTAATGACATAAGTGGATGACTTCTGAAAGGACCCTGTCTCAGACATATCCTGAGGTTTACTGGGGGTTAGGACTTCAATGTGTCTTTTTGGGGACAGGGTCCCTGCATGCTGTCAGATGATGCCTGCATCTCACAGTGATGGTCAAGGGTACCCTACTCTGCTTCTGGCTATGGCAGTAGAAATCATGTCCCAGGGGAAATGGCTAGGGGGCCTGTAAACAGTGGGTGCCATTTGCTATTGATGGCTCAAGCCTCTTCCTTGTCTGCACACTCACGTATCCCATAACGCTCTGTGTCCAGTCAAAGCCTTTTATCAGGAAAGCTGTAGAACCACATTTCACACTAAGGTGTAACGAGTAGTAAACATTCCTTCACCCAGCCAGTTAAAAACATTGGGCAAAGCTGTAAACCACATCACAGGAGTTCAAAATGTCCACTGAGCTGCCCCAGTCCTGTCTGTGTTTTTGCTCAGGACCCAGTATTGTCTCACTACTCCCCATTGATAATGAACAAAATATTCCTCATGTATTCACGGCTATTTAGAGTTTACAGAATTATCTCCTTCTATCATCTTGTTTGTGCATCAAGGAGCAGGAAAGATATTATTTTCTGCATTTTGTTTCAGAGAAAACAGAAACTCAGCTGAGTAATTTGTTCAAGCTCATCCAGGCTATGACCGGAGTCCACATCATCCATGTCTCTATGCCAGCTGTCTTTCCGCTGCTCCAAGCTGCCTTCCCTGCTGCCCTCCGTTTCCCCCAACCAGGTGACTGTTGTGCAGTCTCAAAGACTCAGGGATCCCCTTGCTGTGCTCCAGAACCCAATTCCAGCCCCTCCTAACCTCTCCAAGAGGGCGAAAAGCAGCTTAGGTCTGGTGAGGGTGGCTAATCCCAGAGAATTCTAAGTTAATGTGTAGGTCAAAGGAGGAGCATGGGCAAAGTGATGTGGTTTGTGACAGATCATAGCAACGTCAGGAAGTGACGTGAAGCTCAGTGTGGCTCGTGGATGTTGAGAAGTAAGGCTGATGGGCAGGGGGTGATGGATCACAGAAGACCAGGTGTTCCAGGTGGTCTGCAAAGATGTGGTCTGTGAGCGGCTGAGAGCCACTGAAGACCTGTGGTTTATCAGAGACTGCGGCCATGGCAGAGTGGAGGCAAGATGAGGCAGGGAGCTGCTCCAGGTTCCTGAGTGCCCATCCCTGCCAGTGCTGGTATGTTCCTGAAGGCTTCTCAGTGGCTCTCCATTATTTCCATGAAGGGGTCACGTTTAGTTTTGGGGTGCTTATTTTTGAGACAGGAGTCTCACTCTGTCACCCAGGCTGGAGTGCAGTGGCATGATCATGGCTCACTGCAGTCTTGACCTCCTGTGCTCAAGTGATCCTCCCATTTCAGCCTCCGAGGTAGCTGAGACTATAGGCATGCAAAACCATACCTGGCTAATTTTTCTATATTTTTTGTAGAGTTGGGGTCTCGCCATGTTCCCAGGCTGGTCTGGAACTCCTGGGCTCAAGCAATACACCTGCCTCAGACTCCCAAAGTGCTGGGATTACAGGCGTGAACCACTACGCTGGCTACCATTAGTTTTTTAACCATTTAAGACATTCTCTGTTTACTGAAACCCAGAAGCAGCATCCTCCCCAGCTTCAGCTGAAAGTCTTAGAGCTGATGGAGAACCAATTTCGAGTTGGAATGTGGAGGCTATTTCTGGCCTTTGTGACATCCTGTTCAACTTTCAGAGGAGCCTGGGAAGAAAGGGGTGACTCAGGCTATAAGCTTATTTTTAGGGAAAGCTAAGAATTCAATCAAAGCCGCTCAGATTCTCCATTGTCTGCCATACAGAGTGTGCTGCTGGTGGAGAGATTGCTGGGCAGAAATGCTGCGTTTATCACCCAATTGTTATCCACCACCTCTTATGTGCCAGTACATGGTTTACTGATTTGAAAGAGGATAGAGATCAACACAAACACACTTTGAAATCAGTGGAGCATATTTCAAGGCATTTATATTTAAGAACTAATTTTAGGGCCAAAGAACTAGTATTGTAAGAGCTTCTGTGATTTGGTGCTTAATATATACTACGTTATGGTAAGTGTTTTGCAATTACTACTGCATTTAATGGAAACAGTGATACTCTGTTAGAGGAATTCATATCACTGTTTTAACAGAAAAGGAACTGTTAAAACTTGAAGATGTTTAATATTAGCCCAAGACCAGGTAGCTGAGTCCAGATTCAAACTCAGATCTGTCTGGGTCTAAACCCATGCAAATGACCCCTCCAGGTTTGGCAATTAGGAGGCTCACATATTGCCACTCTTTGTTCCTGTGTGTCACTAACTGATCATGGAATTATTTCTTGCTTAGCTCAGATTTGACCTCAGGATCCTTTTCAACACAATGCCACAGGTAGCCACCACTCCTCTCAACTGAGCAATGGTAGTACTTGAAGTGTCTATCTGCCATCTTAGCTTTATCTTTCTCTGTATTTACTCAAAATAAAATCTTTAAATCTGCAGAGGTTGTTTATTTCTACAGATGTATTTATCATCTTTTATTGCTTAATCACTTGTAAGAAATGGAGTATTCAATTTCCTTTTATAGTCACTGGAAACTCTGCATGCTTTAATAGAGGATACTAACTGCCATGGAGAGAAGAATGACATCTTAGGACTCAAAGCCTTGATACAGGCAACTGGCTTATGTATCATTGTGGTGATGATGAGTGAGAGATGGGGAATCAGCTTGAAGAACTCAAGCTGTATAGCAGTAAAGCTTTCAATTAGCCCAGTCTGGTTAATTACAGTTGGTTGGTGAGGTGGGTTGGGGGATGTGGTGGGAAGGCTAAAGAAGCAAGATGATGGGATAGATTTGGGGGTTGCATACACACCTTCAGTTGCTGTGAAATGTTTCAGCTCAGCCTACAGGCCTCTTGTCCTAAAAGTATAGCACCACGTGGGGCTGTGGGTCCCTCCAGGGAGAAAGGAGTTCCTTAAAAGCAAACTCAGATAAGAGAATGGGGAATATACCCCCAGAATGGTAGTGAAGGGAGAACCTAGAACACAGCCATGCAGGAGGATGAGGTAGAAATCAGTCCAGGAGGAAATCCATGGACAATATCTAAAACTGAAATATCAAGAAATAGTAATAGAAATGTATTGCTTAGAAAGGTGGAGGTGATCATGATTTCTTCACGATTCCAGATTGAGCTGAAATGGAGGAGTTAGACAGTTACAACGTATGGAAAGTAGTGCAGGTGTATCACCAACACAGGTGCATTCAATAAAATTAAAACGTTTTGTTTTACTTTCAAAAAAAAAAAAAAAAGCAAAAAAGCAAGCTCAGGCCAGCAGTGGCTGGTCTGTCAGTATGGAGTGTGTACCTTAGCCACAGGCCAGGGCTTTAGGGCCAGGACTCCAGGATTTGGGAATGGGATGGGTCATTCTGAAAGCTGATTATCAGAATGCTGTGGCCAGAGGCCAGGCCAGAGCTGGACCAGCTATCCAGGTGTTGATGTAGAGAATGTGTGTGTGTGTATAGTGCTGGGAACTGCATCTACTTACATATTCCTTGTGTGATGTTAGGGTTACTGAGTTGACCTACAGTGGTACTTGACCTGCAGGAAAGGGATAAAAATGGACATCATGGTAAGAAGTTGGACCAGTGAGCAGCTTTTAATCTCACAAAGCCTTTTCCAGGACTAATGAGAGGGACCATGGGGAGGGATGATCCCCCAGAATCAACCAGATCAAGTTCCTGATAAATGGGTCATTTATGGCTAACCAGCTGGACACAAAATGCCAATGAACACCCCAAATGAGCAACACTTGTTAGTCAAAATGCTGCTTTGGAGGGTCTGTATATACAAATATACCCCATATATTCTCACCGTGGGAGGTAGCAAGAAGGCTCGGAGTGTGTTTCTCTAAAAATGCATGGTAATAATACTAATCTTAACTTTAGCCTCTTCTAGCCATCTGAAATGAGATTGATACAGTTAAAATAATGCTGTATAACTAACATGACACTGGGTATGCAGGTCAGAGCAGGGCTGACTTCATCAACACGTGATCTCTGCAGTCACATAGGCTCCCCACTTTGTTAAATGCTCCATAGCCATATTGAAATTCTTAAAAACTTTTGGACCAGGGGCCCTGCATTTTCATTTTGCCCTGGGCCCTGCAAATTACATAGCCATCAGTGGGTTGTCATACCCCCCAGAGTCCCAGAAACCAGACCTTTGCTGTGTTGAAATTATATAGGGGGAAAATGTAATTTAGAGCATAAATAAATCCCCATACTTTCAGCAATTGAACAGTCTAGTACAGGTATTTCTTGCCAGTGGACAGCTTTCCTCTATGTGGTTTCTACCATTTACAACTGCTGTCTCCCAGGGCCTCAGAATCCTTTGTCTCCAGCCTGTCAAAGGAGAGAGGATGAAGAGGTACACTCACTTCTTAACTACCTTGATCAGGAAGTGACTCACATTATTCCTCTCATGATCTGGAGAACTATTCATATGACCCCACTTAGAAGGCTAGAAAACATGATGCCTGGCTGGGTGGATGCTTTCTAGGGGTGCCTCCATCCTATGGGAGGAAGAGCGTAAATTTAGGTGGATCATTAGCCTTCTCTGCTACATAGATTGTTTATGAAGGATCCCTGTTGCAAAAGCAGGCATTTCAGTGTAGACTACTGTGCATGGATCAGGAAAGGCAGGAATCCAGGTCTTTTTTTTTTTTTTTTAAATCACAGAGGCCAGTCTCTTAGCCTCATCAGTTCATTATTATTAAGGATGCTTTCAAGTTCCAGAATAGGAAGAAAATAGAATCAGAATAGTCTGTGTTTGTTTGCTTGCTTGCTTATGTATTTCCAAGAACGTGTTTTCAGGGAAAAAAAAGAAACACTAAGACATCATAATGTACACATTAACTGTAAGATGCATTGCTATTTCAGTAACATTATGTGAGGAGAAACACAATAGCATATCTTAGAATTAAGGAAATCTAGTAATTGTCACTATGAATTTTTCACAAATCCTTTTACTAGCTTCACGAAGTCCCTTAATAGTGTTCATAGGAGATGGCCGTGTGTTGGCACTTGGATCTGGTAGGTTTTGCCTGACTGTTTGAATCAAAATGCTGTTAGCCAGGGAAGGCACCACCTGTTGAACAGCACACCCTCTCAGTGAATTTGTCGTATGGAGCCTCATTTCTGGGTCTGTGTTATCCAAGCTAGGAGCCCTCACGATCATCTAGATCCAAGCTGGAAAGAGATCTACCTTGGAGACACATTTACTTACCCTCCTGAGATGCTGGTGATTTTGCAAGTAGTGGTCGGACACTAGAAAGCTTCAAGAGCTCTGTAGGAAATATGTCCTGGTCAGTTCTCATCAGCTCAACAACCTGATGTGGCTCCTGAGGGAACAAGCTGCAGGAGGCAGGAAAGCAAGTTAGCATCAACACAAGAGAGCTGGTACTATAGTCCCAATTCTCTTTCACCTACTCCTCATCTACCATAGTAGACACTGTGGGAAGACAAGGTAGAGACAGTTGCTTGGAATTCCTAGTGTCTGCATTTGACAGGTATGTGCTCCTTCAGAGTTAAGGGAGTAGATGAAGTTAACTGTCATCTAAACAAAGGCAGTGGCTGTAAATATACTTCTTGGAGCTTGAGAACCCCATGGCTATGTTCCAGGCCAGAGAGTCCAAAGAAAATCAAAGACTGCCACTTAACAGCTTTTTTTTGGCCATCCTGGAAGTCGCCACCTTCTCCCAGGCAGCTCCAGAGAAAGATAACTCCCAGTCAGGCTCTGACAGCTGAATCGAATGGTCCGGTGGTAGCACTGCCCTTGCCAAAACCACTTGTATTCCCCAAGGGCCTTCAAGTTCAGGATGCAGCCAAGTTTCCTGCTTTATTCTGAATTAAGCAGAGATCATCACCTGCCTAGATGTTGTTTTGTCTGTGTCACCTCATCACTGGAAAAAACACATTGCCACCTCCTGCAATTTCTTTCACGAAAATGAAGCATGGCATTGAGGCAATAAGATAGTGTGCATTTTTGTGGGTCAGAAATAATATCATCTACATACTTTGATTATATTTTAAAATTCAGTTTGCACACAATTGGAGTTTGTTTAATTAACTCTAAGCTATAATCTCAGTCTGGGTTTGAATGGATCTGCATTTTAATAGCTTCTTCCTCCGAAATATTATTTCTATGGCAAATAAGCAGCCCCTCCTTGTAATGCTGAAATCATAGAAGTTGTTTTTTTTCCTTCATTTTTCGACAGTCATTCTTTTTGCAGTAGTAACGAAATCAAGCAGTTGTCATTTGGCTTTTTGGTAGTTGAAGTTAATTTGTCAGTTTCCTGCCAGTCTTCTATTATGTACACATTTTTCTGGTTAGCTGACAAATTGGAATGCTAATGATGGGAGGGTAAAGAAGACTGGCAAATTTTACTTCTGTGGGCTTTACCAAAATCATAATTTGTTGATTTTTCCTTTAGATGTTCCAGGATAAAGGATTTTTAAAAAATAATATTTTCTTCATTCTAAATAAAAAAGTGAAATGTACAAAACAGTGGAAAAAATGAAATAAATGTGCCTGGCATGGGGCCTTAGACTCAATCGGTATGTTAACATTTTTAAAGAAGGCAAAATGCCCGTAATCTCATCACCAAACCTGTGTGGGAATTTTTTTTGGCATTGATTGTATATCTTTGTAGTTATACTCTATACAAATTTTGCATCAAGCTTTTTTCATTTAACATTTTCATAAATAATTTCTCATGCTGTTATAAATTCTTCATAAACATAATTTAAATTGGCTATGTAATTGATTTTTAGGAGTACATTTGGCTGCAAGTATCTGAAAACCTGGGAAATAACAGCTTAAAGGTTTTTGTTTTTGTTTTCATGGAAGAAGATATTGAGACAAGGGAATAAGGGGTCATTGAGGCCATCTTGCAGCTCTGTCTTTCTTAGCAATGGCAGCTCCAAGGCAAGCATAGGGTTCTCCCAGAGAAAACAGGGAATCACTTCCACCTGCAGACTCAACCATGTGATTACCCTAACTCAAAAAATACCTGGGAAGGTGAGTTGATAACTTTCCAGCCTTTGTCGTGGGGGAATATGGGTTTCTTAGAATAAAATTACTTGAATTTGAATTACTGTGTCAAAGAGCAGTTGATTATTTTTTCCTGAAATTCCAGTCTGATTGCTTACTTGGTGAAGAGCAGGATTTAAAAGCCTGTGCTCCACTTACTACCATCTCATTTGGTGCTGGAAACACAAATGTACAACCAGTCATAAAAGTAGGGTCAACCCCAAACCTGTGGCTATCAGTTTCAGAGAGGCAGCTGTCAATGCAAGATAAGGAAAACATTCCTCAATATTTAGAGTTGCCTCAATTTGGAATTAACTGCTTCATGGGATGGTGAGCAACCTTTCCCAAGGTGCAGAGACTGAATAGATACTTGGTATATAGACAGAAGAGGTAATTTACACATTTGGTAAAGTAGCCCGGGTGACCTGTAACACCTGGGCATCTCCATGATTTTACAATTAGGGTACATTTGCTAAAATATTTCCCCAAGCACCCAGGATATCCTTTGTTACGGTGGAACCCTGCTCCAGTGTTGCTTCAGATCAAACAGTAGCCTGAAATATAGCTGGGTAGAGTAGTTGCCTGAGATAGGAAGAATTCGCCTCCCAGGCTCCTGACTCCGGGGCTGTGGAAAAGCTCTATCTTGGGTTTGGGACCAGCCATGACCTGGGTCAGGCCCATATACCAGCCCTATCCAAAGTTATGCATCTGATTTCCTCACTGCCTGTTAACATGACTTTATTATTTTTCCTGATGCCATGGATTTCTTCTTTTGTATCAACAAAACGTATATGCTTCTTATGTAAAAGGCGATGTAAGTTCTATCTTTGACATTACCCAATTATAAAACAAAGTAAAACATAAAAACAATTTTCCTTTTGATTTATTTGCAAAAATGGTCTTTCCAAAACGGTTTTACTAATTTGACTCATTTTATCTGAACTCCAGCTTAAAGCTGTGAAGTCATGTGTGATTAATAAGCATGTGTCTGAGTTCATGTAACTCAGTCAACAAATGCTTTTTGAACACTTTCTATGTTATATCCATGGGTGCTGAGAATGTCATGGTAAATACAAGACAGTCTCTGCCCTTACGGAGCTTGCATTCTAGTGGGAGACCAGGGAGGAACAATTTACCAATAAACTAGTGAATATACACTATGTCAGTTTGTAGTTTGAGACTAGGTTGTGCTGGGGAGGAGGATACCTTCATAGAATATTCGAGAAAAACCTTACTAATAAGGTAGTGTTGCAGCTGTGACCAAAAAAAAAAAAAAAAAAAAAAAAAAAAAAGATGTGAGCCATGTGAATATCTGGGGGAAACACACTCCTGGTGGAAGGAGCAGCAAGTGCTGACCTGAGCTGAGATCACACTTGGTGTGTAGGAAAGCCTAATGTGGTTGTGGGTGAAGGAGGGTGGTAGGAAATGCGACCTAAGATGTGGTGGCCAGCGCTGGATTATAGAGGCATCTATATACCGTGGTCAGGATGTTGGCTTTTGCTTGAAATGAGATCAGAATCCAATGGAAGATTTGGAGCATGAGAATTACACAATCTGACCTATTTTTTAAAAAGATTACTCTGGCTGATGTGGTGAGATGTGTTAGTAAGGAAGTGGGCAAGCATGGAAGCAGGCAGACCCGTTGGGAGGAAGTTGTGGTAATTTAGGGGGAGATAAGATCAATGTGGGGCAAGCGAGCAGCAGAGGAGGTGGTGAATCCTGGACAGATGTCATTAGTACAGTTCAGGGGATTTTCTCATCAAGTAGATCTAAGTGGAATGTGAAAGAGATGGAAAAGTCCAGAATGTGCCAAACATTTGGGGGTAAGCAACTAGAAGGATGGAGTTTCACTGGAATGAGATGGGAATCACCATGGGAAGACCTGCTGTGAAGGAAAAATAGGAGTTCAGTTCTGGAGATGTTAAGGTCAGTCGTTGGAGATGCCAATCTGACACCTAGGTGGAAGTGTTGAGTGGGCAGTGTCTTAGTCTTGTTAGTTAGTCTTTGTTTCAGTTCGTGCTACTGTAACAAAATACATAGACTGGGTGGCTTATAAACAACAGAAATTTATTTCTCATAGTTCTGGAGGCTTGGAAGCCCAAGACCAAGGCGTCAGTAGATTTGGTGTCTGGTGATGGTCTATTTACTGGTTCATAGATGGCACCTTCTCAATCTGTCTTCATATGCTGTAAGGGGCAAGGCAGCTCTCTGGGACGCTTTTTGTTTTTGAAAGAATCCCAATATTACGAGAGCGTAATATAGACAAAAGTAGTGCTTTGATCTATTGGGAAAAGGATGAATGATTTAATCATTAGCAATGACGTGAAGGAAGAAAATCAACATGAACCACTGAGGCCTCTTTTATAAATGCACTAATTCCAGCCCTTATAATCTAATCATTCCCTGATATGGTTTGGCTATGTCCCTACCCAAATCTCATTTTGAATTGTAGTTCCCATAATCCCTATGTATCCTGGGAGGGACTTTGTAGGAGGTGATTGAATCATGGGGTGGTTATCTCCATGGTGCTGTTCTCATCATAGTGAGACAGTTCTCACAAGATGTGATGATTGTTTAAGGAGCTTTTCCCCCTTTTACTGGGAACATCCCCTTCCTGCCACCATATGAAAAAGAACATGTTTGCTTCCCCTTCAGCCGTGATTGTGAGGCGTCTCCAGCCATGTGGAACTGTAAGTCAATTAAGCCTCTTTCCTTTATAAATTACGCAGTCTCAGGTATGTTTTTATTAGCAGTTTGAGAACAAACTGATACACCCCCAAAGGCCTTGCCTAATATAATCACATTGATAATTAGGTTTTCAACATATGAATATGGCTGGTCATGGAGGGAGGAGGGTGGTCATAAACATTCAGGCCATAGCAGGCAGATAAATTTATGAGTCTAGAATTCAAAGGAAGGATCTGTGCTGGCTGTATAAAGATGGGAATCATCAATGTGTGGATGGCATTTTAAGCTAGAAGTTTGGATGAAATCACCGTGGGAGTTAAAGTCGATAGAGAAGAGGACTGAGAATGGAGCTCTGGACTGTTACGGGAGGTGACAAGTCACTAGCAAATAAAAATAAGAAGGGCTGGCCAGTGAATTAGGAGAGAACTAAGAGAAGTAGGGACCTGGAAGTTAAGAAAGCATTTCTAGTGCTTGCTTCAGCAGCACATATACTAAAATTGGAACGATGAGAGAAGATTAGCATGGCCCTTGCGCAGGGATGACATGCAAATTTGTGAAGCATTCTATATTTAAAAAAAAAAAAAAAAAAAAAGCATTTCTAGAAAGGGAGGGTGACCATCCTTATGAAATGCTGCTGATGTGCCAAGAAATCTGAGGCCAGAGGATTATCCACTGGATTTAGTAGCAAGGAGGCTACTGGTGCCCTGGACTGGAGCTGTTTAGATGGAGAGGTGGAAGTGAACACTGGGAGGTCTGGATTTAAGTGAGAGTGAGATGAGAGGAGGCAGCAGGAGTGTTGATTTCTTCAAGGAGTTTTGCTGTAAAGGGGAAGAGAAAAACGGAGTTGTAGATGAGGGAGAGTGTGGGCTTGGAAGGGGTTACTTTTGGAGATATGACAGTGTGTTTGAGGGCTGCAGAGAACAATGTAGAGCCTGGGAAACGTTGATGAGGGAAGAGAGAGATGAAACAACTGTTGGAAGGAAAGGCTTGAGTTGGGAAGTGAGGAAGGCGTTGAGTGCACAAACCGAGACGCTGTTCTTGTGCAGGAGCGACAGTGGAGCCCACAGGATGAGTGCAGGTGTGCGGGAGCCTGTGGAGGCTGGGTCTGTGGATGAACCTTTTGACTGCTTCCATTTTCTCAGTGAAATGAGAAGCAAGGTCATCAGCTGGCAGGAAGGAAGGGGGAGGAGGTGTTGGAAATTTGAGGAAGGAAGAGAAGGTGTGAAATAATCCTCTTGGACAGTTCAGGAGTAATTGGTTTAAGGCAATGCAGTGAGATTTCTGGACACCTCCAGCACCTCCCCTGTGGTTAGGGATCTTGAATTTAAATAAGAGCAGACAGTAGAAATCAGGTCTTGGGTGTGTTTTCAGTGTTTTCAACTCAATATGTGCAGGTACAGGTAGGCAAAGTATTGAATGTAATCTGAGTTGGGCTTTTGCAAGCTGAGTATGACAGAGAGAGGGGTGCAAGGGAGTTGAGGGTGTGGACCATGGTATGATGATGGTTATTGATCATAGAATCTGAAAGCTGGACAGAGAAGGACATGAAGGCATGAGGTGGGTGTGCGGCAGTGAAGGGGCGGTAAGAAGAGTGCTTGCTTTATTTAACAAACTGGATTCTTTGTTATAAATTCAATCACATTTCTAATGCATGTTGGAAAGTTAGTATGTTAAAAAAAACTATGGTACATTTTTATATGTTAAATATCCTATATAATAGTAATAATTATCTGCCAGTGTTGCTGTTTCTATTCTATTCTTTTTCTTTATGCTTTTAGAGATGGAGTCTTACTCTGTTGCCCAGGCTGGAATGCAGTGCCATGATCATAGCTCACTGCAGCCTTGAACTCCTGGGCTCAAGCAATCCTCCTGCCTCAGCCAACCGAGTAGCTGTGACTACAGGTGTGTGCCACCATGCCTGGCTAATTAAAAAAATAATATTTTCGAGGCAGTGGCTTGCTGTATTGCTGAAGCTGGTCTCAAATTCCTGACCTCAAGCCATCCTCCTGCCTCAGCTTCCCAAATAGCTGAGATTATAGGCATGAGCCAGTGCACCCAGGTATATTGCATTTTCTTCAAGCAAGTCATGGTATACCTGAAAGAAACCAAATGTAAGGCACTGTAGATGAATCCCAGTGCAGTTGGCAGAAGGGGCATGGAGACCACATGTGAACCAGGGGCCACTGGCCCAACCCCAAAGGCTGGACTTAAATATGCAGCTGGTACCACTGGCCAACAAAGCCACAGTCTCGGTCACAATAGTAGAACTGTTGACCTATGGGGTGTCTGGCCATAGGGGCAGAAGCTGCCAAGGGGGAGACAGGAAGAGGGCCTGGCCATCTGAAGCTAGGATCTGTCCAGTCAAGGAAAGGAGAAGTGGCAGGAATTGGGGACATCTTGCCATGGGTAAACACTCCGCTAAGAAGGGAGCAGGGAGGAAGCAGCATACAGACAGAACCACAAATGAGGGACAGTAGGCAACCCCAGGCCTTCCTCCTGAGTTGGCGGGTCTGGATCTGGGGGCCAGGGTTTTTATGGGATTGGAGAGGCAGCAGAAGCAGCCCAGGTGAAAGGGAAGAACCTGGGTTGGTATCTTTGCTGGGCAGACTCTTCACACCACAGTCTGGGCTGGCTCAGGCATTGGATCAGAGTGAGCCTGAGAGTGGGGGCACTGACCCATCCAGCAACAGGATTTGGGAAAGGCAATGGCAGAAGAAGCAAGGCGGGGCTAATGAGGAACATCTGCTCTCTTCCCACAGTGCAGATGGAAGGCCTAAATGCCAACACACCATTTATTTCACTTTGGCAAAATCCATGTTTATTTCATCCCTCACCTCATTGTCTAGACTTAACATAAATCAGGACAGTGCGAATGGAAACCACAGGTCCTTCTCTTGGCCTTGCCAGCTCTATTCTTCCCTAGGGCAGGTGCGCATGTTGCATTGGTGTCGTAAGGTGGCATGAGAACTATACCAGGCCATGAGTCCTGATTCTAATCCAGCAACATCACTGCCTTGCTCTGTGATCTTCCCATGTTTGTGTCACCTCATCCTTGATATGGAAGTGGCAGTACCTGTTCTCTCAGTAGCATGAGATAAGAGATAGGGAAGTGCTTGGGAAAATGCAATACAGGACGCAGCTGGAAGCCTTCAGCAGTAGGTTGGGATACAGAGGCCTGGCCTTGCAAAATGAAGTGAGGTCAGCACAGATTAAGCAGACCAAATCAAATCTTTGATGGTTGAGTGATTTTTAAAAATGATTGCAGGTCTGCACAATTTAACAAGACTGCTCATAGCAGCTGAAAACATTTTCCAGCACAGATCAGATAAAGCCAAGTTGGAAATTGGTCATTGCTGTAAATCAAGTGGCAGACTATCAATGACCTAGATTACCCCAGTTTTCCCACAGGAAGTGAAAGGAAGACCACTGTGTGGCTGCCGAGGTTTGATTTGTCAAGAGCTAAGAGAGTTACACAACATTGAAAGATTGCCCATTTCTCAGCATGCCATAATGAATTGGGACTCCTTTAATTCAGAAGCCAGTGAGATGTGTAAATCACATCTATAGAATAAGTGGTCAGATTTAAACTCCAGTTGCCAACAATCTGTAACAGCCTCTGGTTGTGTTGTTCATCTCTTAGTTAATAAATGCTTGGCTTTTTGCTGAAGCTGCTGCTTTTTAATGTCTAACACCATGAGCTAAGCATTTTTCCCATTTTCTGCCCTCCCTTTAAGGAGGTAGGGATGAGAAATGGTAGGAAGATAGGCTTGTTATGGGCCTTGACTTGGAAGACCCAGAGCCTGGATCCTGAAGTAGAGCCTCGATGCCTGTTTTCTTGTGCTGCAGGTTTAGGGCCTGCATTTAGACTGGCCCAGAACTGTGGGAGCTGCTCCCAGGCATCCCAGACTTCTCAAGAAGCCCATAACTCCTAGGAAGAACTAAGAGCCTAACTCGTCTAGTCTGTCCTGGACTTTTCAAGAAGCCTATAACCCCCAGGTAGAACCAGGAACCCAACTCTACTCATCTTTCCTATGTAGGGTCTACAAGGCAGTGTAACACACCATGCCCTGCACCCTAACTGCTCATAGTCAGCCATGGTGACCACACAATGGTTCATGATGGTCCCCCAGCATCCTTCTTGCTGGCTCCCAATCTGCTCTTTTGGCACTTAGCACTCCCACATTCTGAACTCCTGGCCCTGCAGTTGACTTTGACCCTACCTTCGGCCCTTTGGATTTGTGCAAATACCACTGCTGAGCTGACTTGACTCATTCTTCAGTTCCTACTACCCTTTGCAGTGGGGGTTGGAATGCCCTTGAGGACAATGAAGCTCCCAGTTTCACACTGGGACACGGTGGGTAAGCAAAGGCCACACAAAAGAGGACACATAGCGCACACTTGTACCATCATCTAACATCTGCATGGTTCTGTGGCAGTGCTTTACTTTCTTATCGGTAGATTCATGGAAATGGAAACAGATGTGCACTTAAATATATACTTTATGCACAAGTGTCAATGATACACTTTTCACCTGAAGAAAAACTAGAGCCATCAAAGTACAGGGCCAGACACACTATATGAGCCTGAACATGACTGTGGTGGGATTCTAAGAATCTGGATGATGAATCTGAAGAACTCTGTAACAAACAGATGCAGAGATGCGATATTTAGACCTCAGAAGTGAGATTCCTGTCACTGGAAGAATCCATTCATTCTCCTCATTCACTCATATGCAGAATAAGTGTTGATGGCCTAATATGTGCTAGGGATTCAAGGACAGTGCAGTGGAAAAGATGGGCTAGTACAGAGGATTTAGAAGGTGGTGTGGGACAATAAATACTCCAAGAGAGAAGCATATGGTTCTCTCAGAAGTAACTTGTCCACGATCACAAACAAGTAAGTGGCAATTTGATTTTGAACACATGTATATCTGACACCAAGACTCACCTCTCAACCATTAAGCTATATTACTGCGTAAGCAGTTCCCTGTCACTGGACTGGAAGATTTGAGATAATGGTGAGAATGGTGAGAAAGGATGATGGAAAGATGTACTGTCTTGTATGTTATTTTAGGTAGAGTTTGGATTTTATCCTGTGGGTCATGGCAATCAGGAAGTGATCTAGTTGGATATGCATATTTGAGAGAGTATTCCACGGTAGTATATGAAGTAATTTGAATTGGGAGGGATGGGGAGTGTGCAGTAAGACCACTCAGAGGTGACTATCCTAATACTGATCCAAGAATGAAATATGGACAGCCTGATGTGAGAGAGTGGTTGTGAAGATGGTGAAGAAGGCATGGATGTGATAGTTATGTGACTGAAAATGCTGGAACTTGGTAACTGAGTAAATGGTAAGAGATATGGAGAAATAAAGTTGATAGCCATGTTTCTACATAGACGAGGGAATGGCTGATGTTGAACATGGAAAAAGAGAGACATATTTTGGGCAAAGGTGATGAGTTTACTATTTTGGACATGCTGAGATCATAATACCTTTGGAATATACATGTGAGATGCCTAATAGGAAAAAACATGCAGGTATGGAACTCAGTAAGAAGATCTGGCTTGGCGACTTCAGAAAAGCTGCATTGAACTTTAGCCATGGATGCGAATGAGGCTGTCCAGGGAGAGAATGTAAAATGTAGGGTCAACCTAGTGACTCACTGTGCTGACGGCAGCCAGGGAAGCAGGAGGGGAGTCAGGGCAGGCAGAAACAGGGGAGTGGGAAGAAGAGGAAAGAACTTTCCAGGAAGGAGGGAGGGGTGCATGGTGCCGAATGCTGCTGACACGCAATGGAACTCGTTCTAAAAGTGTCCATTGAACATACCAACTGGAAGGTAACTGGTGGCCCTCACAAGAATGGAAACACAGGTTTAGTAAGGCTGTGGAGTGTGGAGTTGAGCTGAGAGGAAATCGGGGGATTGAATGAAGGCTTTGTCTCTCTAAGTGCTGTGGCTGTGAAGGAAAGAAGAGAAGTAAGTCTTAGCTAGAGAGGGCATAGGATTTGCATGGATTTGTTTTAAGAAGAGGAAGTCTAAATTCTTAGGTGAAAGAGTTAGGGGAAAATAGAGAAAGAGGTGAGATGCAGGTGAGTGGAGGACAAATGATGGTATGGGATCCCTGAGAGGTCAGGGCATGATGGAATTCAAGGTACTGGTTATTAGCCTTTTTATGTAAAAACAAAGAAGATATTGATTTTCTATTTATGCTAAGCATGGGATTGTTCTTGGGAGGAAGGATGTTTTACTGAAGCTAGAGAGTTGACAAGGAACATTTACAAAGATCCCTGGATGATGTTGAGAACTCAGATAATGTTGGAGACCAAAGATTTGTAGTGTCATTCTCCTTCATTGCAGGGCACCCTATGTAGGTGTTTGATCTTGGGAAATGAGACTGTGCTTAGCCCTGATGTATACCTAGGTGTAGCCAAAGGATGAGGAGGCAAGGTTGTTGAGGATATAGGAGGACAGTGCAGTGATTGGAATGAATTGTTCACATGATCTTAGGTGAAAAGACATAAAAATGAAGATAGGAGGGCTATGATGAACTGAGATAAAATAGAGGAAGCAGGTGATTAGAAGACTTGAAAAGACCCAAGAACTGATGTGTGAGGACAAGCCAGTGAAAGAGGGAACGAGGTGAGGCTGTGGTTGGAGTCTGAGCCGTTGCACCTGAACGGTTCCACTTTCAGTGATGAGTCCAGATTTCAGCCCTGAGTACGGATAGTTGAGGAGAATGAAGATCAAGGTCATCAGAGTTGAGGTTGTCAGGAAACCGTGGGAATAGGGTTGAATGAGTCATGAACACAAACACTGAAGTCACCCCGGATGATGGTGGGATTTCATGTAGCTTCTGGGAGCCAAAGAATGAAGTCATCAGTGTATGTACGGAAGTGACCAGAAGATCAGTTGGGGACAGAGTTATGGAGAGAGAGAACAAGGGAACAGATGAGACTTTTTCCCTGAGGGCAGAGGAGTCATGGTTTAGAAATGACATGAGGGAGTAAGAAAATTGCCAAACCCACTTCCTGATCCTAATGCTATCTGGCTTAAGAGTCCATATTCATTGAGTCTGAAATGGAACAGACAACTACCAGTTTGCCTGGAGGTGGTACCAATACTTTTCTATTTTTTTTTTAAACTATAGGATGTAATCTATTTTCAGCTTTATTCAACCAGATTTATTCATCCCTACTGAGTTGTCTAATCAGTGAATCAGTATTTTCAGGAATAAATCTTAGGCACATAAAATGATAGGAATAAAATGGTATGTACTACAACGCTTCTTTAATCAATACAAGCTATTCTTATAAGTCTATTGGTTAATGTCTAGATTGCTGTGGCCACTTAAAATGTGAAAACATTCCAGCTGGCCCTTTGTGGGTGTTGAGTTGCTACTTGGACACAGTTGCTGGCCTTTTGGTCTGATCTGAGGCCAATTTTGAGCTAGGAGTACCCCATGCATATGCATGGTGTCCTACTATCTGTTATACATGCTGGGCATCTGAGCCTGCCTGATATGCTAATTATCAGACCAGAGAAATACACATAGCTGTGAATCAGAAGAGTAGCACGTCTAATCTAAAAAAATCAAACCACTATATTTAAAGAGTTCATGTGTCTTCATAGCTCTACTCCTCAGATTTTTTTTAATCTGAAAAACAAAAGCAAACAACAAACAAACATATAAAAGTAGACAGTCCATGCTTGTGTAAATTTGCAGTGGAAATCTGCCTCTCTGATGAGTCCTACAGTGTATATGGGATGAAAAATGAAATTCAGAAAGCAAATAGTTGGTCACCTTGGAGCCTAGAAGGATACTCAGAATTTCCTAACATCACAGTGGTGACTGTGGAAAGTTTCATTCTGTTTTGTGATTTGACTTGCAGCGAGGAAGGTAGCACAGCTGTAAACCAGCTGCATTTTATTTATGCTTGGAAACAGGGCCCCTTTGTCTGTTCCAAATGTTTTTGGCCCCCTCCCTCAATTTCATGGACTTAGGTTGTTAGTGGAAAAGTAGTTGTTGAAATATCGGTTCACTCTTGGAACCTGCCACTCACCAGGACTTCTGGCAACCAGTGAGCCTTTTTGTGATATGCAGCAAGGTAAAGAAGTCACTAAGTGGATTTCCCACATGTTCCTCTGTGACTTCATTCATAGAAACGCCTTAATAACTGAGCTACATTAAGCACTGTCCTCCCAGCTGTCTGAGGACATAAGGTATGTAGCGCCTCCTAGTGGAGGGAATTTCTTAGCATGTGTTCAACCCTGCACATATTTTTGGAATGAGGCAAGGTATTTAAAAATACTGTACTCTAATGAATGTATTTATTATATGTGGGTAGAAGTGAAATAGAAAAGGTATAAATAAGTCTTTCAAAAATTTTACTTACTACACAATCTTCTTTTTTGACAAGTCAGCCCTTGAATATAAATAAGCTTTTAATGGTGAAAAAAATGACTGAATCATAGTATCTTATAACCACAGGAGCTATTGGCATTAATAACGTGGAAACTGAAGCTGTGGTTATTTTTGAGTGGAAGGAGGAGGATTAAAATTGGCATAGGGTATATGGAGAAGCTTCTGAAAGTGGCTGGCAAGTTCTATTTATTTTTAGTTGGGTGGTGATTACAAAGATGTTTGCCTTATAAAAGTTCATTTAGCTAAACATTGATTTTATGATGTTTTCTGTATCTGTATTGATAATAAGGTAAAAAAAAAACATAAAAACTTTTCATTAATCATACTATCTCCTAAATTTGGTCTTTAAGGAAAAACCTCAAAAATGCTAACCCATGTATAGTTTACTTTTTATTTTTGGAGATAGAGTCTCACAGTTGCCCAGGCTGAACTCAAACTCCTGGGATTAAAGGTTTCTCCTGAGTAGTTGGGACTACAGGCATGCCTGTAGTTTTGACACTGTATTTCATTTTACTTTCAAAATAAGACTTATGTACCAGTGAACACCTACATTGACAGACCTGGCAATATCATTAAAACTTGAACTTTTATGTTGTCTGTGGCACAAACGCTCTTCTTTCTAGTTCTTCAGAGAACTCCAAATTCAGAATTTCACTTGGAACATCCGGTTGCCGTAGAAATGACCATGTAGGTTGCAAGTTCATTTTTGTAATCACTCAAAAGAAGAAACTAGGAATGACAGGCACCCTTCTTTTTGAAAAAATCCTTTGCAGGGTCCCAATTTGAGAAGAATTACATTTAGCTTTAGAAGTGAGAGGTGAACAGATGCATGAGTAATGCTGAAATATTTGACTCCTTCCCCCACAGGTGAAAACTCCTGCAAAGCATCTTATAGGAAAAATTATTTTAGAGTAATATAGGTGATGGCAAATCGACATTGGGTTGTAATATTCTCTCCAACATACTTTAATTCTGAGTTATTCAATCATAACTAAATTTATTCAAGACATAGAATACATTTAAAGAATCATCTTAAAGGAAATTTCACAAAGGCTTTTACATTCGTATAATCCAGATGAGAAATGAAGGGGAAAAAAGTAATAAAGTTGAAAGACCCAATTTGATTCCTGAAGGACTTGCCAAGTTTCTGTAATGTCTCGTTAGCTGCTTAGGTGGGAGGGAGGCCTAAGAAGAGCAAGAACTCTTTTCTAGGTTCTCAGGTTGGGGAATGAGATTTTGATGTGGCCAATTTGATCTTGTACCTCCATTCATATCTTTTAGCTTTTCATGGAGAGAGTGGCCCCTCAGAAGCACAGGATACAAGGGCACACATTTCAGTGGCCGCTCCTTCTGCATATGCCATGGAGCTCTGCCAAGCACCCAGGAGTATGAAAACACATGCATTTAAATAGAGACCTAATTATATTTGTGTGTATTATACGTATTAAGCTCTTTTTTCTTTCTCCATACCACTGCATACGTAAAGAGCAGCAACCCTGGATTGAAATAAACTGTCATGATCTGTTTGGCATTGTGAGATCACCACACACCAAAAAGTAAGCTTTTTAAAATGTTAAAATGGAAGTGAGAGCATGAACACAAAGAAAGAAGGCCCAGAAGGTGTTTTGTCATCATGAAAAATTGGGAACAATTTAATAGGAAAACAGGAAAATGGTTAAATATGGTATGTCTAGAGTATGGAATACGATGCAGCAGTTAGAAACAGTAAAATAGATCCTTATGTACTGACGTGAAGGAAACAGACTTACACACACCTTATGTAAAGGGGGTGGGAAAAGGAACTTTGGTCTTTTCTGTATTATTAGAATTTGAGTATCAAAATAGGATCCATATATTACTTGTATAATTAAAACATTTAAGTTAGTTAGACCTCTTAGAAATCTACTTTTTGAAAGTTAATTTATGCCGCCTGGGAGCAAACATGCCGATGTGATGGAAGTCTTAATCGTAACCTGAATCCTCAGTCTCGTTGCACATTTACTCTAAAGACTTTCTCAAAGGAGAATTGGAGAGGAAATCCACCCAGCGAGTCCCCTCATGTATGTCTGTCTGGGATATTGTAGAGCTGAGATGCCATCATCTCAGTACATTGTGTCAGTTTATTGCAATGTTTTAGTTCGGTCTCAGCCCCACTCCTGCCAACTGTTAGTTAAGGACCCTGGACAAAGGAGATGAAACCATTTAGGGCCAAAAGATCTCAGAGGTTTTTGGAACCTTAAAAGGAGATGCTTTCTGACTCCAACACTTATTCAAGATGCCACCAGCTCCAGACGGTCACTCAGAGTGACTTACCACAGAGGTTGGTGATGTTAGCTGCTTCCTTGGCATCTGAATTCTGGCTTGTGAGCAGATCTTATGGCCCAGTACGTAAGAAACCCCAAGTCTCCTTCAGTTGCAGTCGCTGGGGGAATCCATGGGTTGACTGGGGCCTAAGGAAAGTACCAGAAAGTCACTAGAGGCCAGTGGATCAGACCTTTTCCTTTGAACAGCAGTTTGCACAACATATACCAGTGTCTTTGTAGATCTGGTTTTCATTACTGAACTATTCTATCCTGGGGCAGCCATGGAAGCCACCTGGATATTTCAATTAGTGCAGCAAGCTGGAACTCATTTACTTTAGAGTCTGCTACCTGAAGCTTGTCCCAGCTGGACACCCAACTACCCCCAGGAACTTCTAGATATAACACAGCATACTGATTTTGGTCTAGTAAATGGGTCTGTTTTAGTTTTCTCAATTTCCAGTCATTTTGAAAGTGCTTCCCTGTCCCCATACCAGGCATGGGCTCCACTGCCAAATTCTATTACTGTCAGTGGAGGTGCCAGCTCTGAGCTGCCAGGTGGGACCAGATACCACCCACAGCAAGGCCTTCTGCTATCTCAGTCTGTAGAGTAGTAGGTGCTTAATAATTGTCTTTGAATGACTGACTGATGCACATTCATATTACCTGGTCAAATGAATGCCCCCTGACCACCACCACCATAGAACCTTTGTAACTGAGCTACTGGGGTTCACCTCATTTCAGAATTCCTCAGAGCCCATGGTGTATCCATTTGTGCATTCATTGAACAAATATTATATACCTGTTCTGTGTTAGATGATATTTGAAGTGGTGGGAATATACTGGTGAGAAAGTCATGGTTCTGCCTTCACGGCTTTACCATGGAAAAGAAAACATATTCTGGGATCGATGGAGGGTGTTTAGAACCCCAGCAAATTGCCAAGTCTGCTTCCCCTGTGTCCTCTGACTAGTAAGGGACTGGTGGCTTCATGAAACCGGGAGCTGCCCTGTGCTGCCCAAGGCTCCAGCCCTGCTTCCTCTTCCTCTCCCCCCGGACATGACTCTGCCCCATGGGGAGCCCATTCTCTTAGGGACCTTTGTAAAATGATCTTCTTGTGTCAAAAACATAAAATGCCTCCGATTCCATTATAATAAGCACTTTGGGACCAAAGGAATTTTATTTTTTTAAAAAATGAAAAAAAAAAAACAGCTTTTCATAAGTTAATGTTTTTCCTTTGAGACCTGGGTGCCCTTCTTTTATTCATCCACTGCCCATGCAGCTAATCAGATGTGAAGGGTAAAATAATACCAGACTCATCATTGCATGTTACATGAGAAATGTATTAGTCAGGAGTCTGGGGTTCTAAGGCATAGAGACCAGCATGAGCTAGCTGAAGAAAAAAGGGAGGGAATTGTTACAAGGGCACAGGGGTGCCTCACATAATCAAAAACAGAAATACGACTGCGCCTCAGGAAAGCATAAAAAAGTGACTAGATTTTTTTCTCTCTTTCATCTCTCTTCCCATCTTCCCATCCATCCATCCATCCACCCATCTCTCTTTCCTTCTCTTCTTCCCAGCTCTTGCCTCTGTATTTCTTTCCCTTTTTTTCTTACAACTTTTATTTCAGGTTCAAGGGATATATGTGTGGGCTTCTTACATGGGTAAATTGCATGTCACGGGGGTTTGGTGTACAGATTATTTTGTCACCAGGTAATAAGCATAGTACCTGAAGGTACTTTTTTGGACCTCACCCTTCTTCTACCCTCTTCCCTCAAGTAGGCCCTGGTGTCTATTGTTCCCTTCTTTTTGTCCATGGTATACTCAATGTTTATCTCCCATTTATAAATGAGAACATGTTTTGTTTGGTTTTCTGTTCCTGTATTGTTAGTTCACTTAGGACAATGGCCTCCAGCTCCATCTATGTTGCTGCAAAGGACATGATCTCATTATTTTTTATGGCTGTGTAACATTCCACGGTGTATATGTACCACTTCAATGTCTACCATTGACAGGCATTTAGCTTGATTCTATGTATTTGCAGTTGTGAACAGTGCTGTGATGAACATATGTGTGCATGTGTCTTTGTGGTAGAATGATGTATATTCCTTTGAGTAGATACCTGGTAACAGGATTGCTGGGTTGAATGGTAGCTCTGTTTTAAGTTCTTTGAGAAATCTCCAAACTGCCTGCCACAGTCCACCTCTGTATTTCTTCCTCCACCTAGCTTCCTCTGCTTTCTGGTCCATGAGGTCAATCAAATAGGGCTGTCCCACAGTGTATACGTTTTCATGTCACTGGCCCAGCCACATCAAAAAGACTCCCATTCAATCAGCTATGGCCAGAGGCCATATCGTTCCACAGTGGCTCCTGGTTGCAGATTAACTTCTAGAGAAAAGGGACACATTTTGAGCAGGACAGATGCGCTCAAACTACCTAATATGCCCAAGTCTACACACACAGACACACTTATAACCCATATGCCCAAATCCCTCTCATGGCTAGACATCTAACTAGAGATGGTCAAATGGACCCTGCCCTGAACCCACATGGGAGGATGTGGTTCTGACTTGAGCTGCAGGATCCCAGGGCTTGTGTTCAGGGTAGGAACAGCCCTGGACCTGAGCCAGAATACGTGGGCTCCAGTCATGGCTCCACCATTTAACAACTCTTAAACAAGTTCTTAGCCTGTCCGAATCTTTATTTTCTGTATAAATTGGGAGTCCCAGAGGCAGCTTTCAGTTATTTAAAGGATCATATTGTGGGAGAGGGGGTAGATGTGTTACCTGTCTAGTGTTGGAAGGTGAAACCACAGTGGAGGTCATGGAGTGGCGGTTTGTGGCTGGAGTTACAGAAGAACCTTCTCCCAATCGGGCTGCCCACCATATTCAATCTGTCTGCCTTGCAGAGCGTCAGCTCTCCTGTCACCGTGGAAAATCCAAGCGGTCTCAGAAAACGTCTACAGAACAGAGATACTGGCCCATTTCCTAACAGGATTATTTGTGTTTGTGTGAGGATGACAGGAGTACAGAGAAGTTTGAGTGCTACATACAAATGAATTTTTTTGCATTGTGATCTTAACAAAGAGAAAGAAGTATTTTGCTCCAGTTTGTATATTCTTTCAAAGCCTTTGAAGCACACTATTTTTTTAGACAGGGTCTTGCTCTGGCACCCAGGCTGGGGTACAGCGGTGTGATCACGACTCACTGCAGCTTCAACCTCCCCCAGCTCAGGTGATCCTCCCACCTCAGCCTCCTGAGTATCTGGGACTACAGGTACACACCACCATGCCTGGCTAATTTTTGTATTTTTGTAGATGCAGGGTCTCACTGTGTTGCCCATGCTGGTCTCAAACTCCTAGGCTCAAGTGATCCTCCCACCTCTGCCTCCCAAAGCCCTAGGATTACAGGCGTGAGCCACCGTGCCCAGCTGAAGCATACTTTTTAGTGTGTCTGCCACAAGAGTTACCAAGGCCACTAGCCGGCAGAAGGATAAGAAGGGAATGTAAATGACATGCCTCTGTCTTCATGAAAACAGTGTCAGCTGTTCCTGCCAGTCCTCATCATAATAGTTTCTGTAATTCCTTCTCCCCTCGTTCACTTATTTATCCTTTCTGCTCTCTGCTAGACTACTGGGGTGGGGACAGGAGTGATGTCTGGTCACCCACCACTGCCTCTATGACCATAACGTCTGATACTGTCAATTCTTCTTTCCAAAGTCTTGCATATCATGTGAGACGCTGAGACAGTTGGATAGTTCTGCTTTCATAGAGCATATTAACAAATACCCTATGTAAGGCCCTAATGACATATTTAACCCTTTCCATCTTTGGGGCTGTAATATTCCCTACAGATGGACCCTTCGGTTAAGTTTCCTTACATTTCTTTTAGTTTTCATCAATCTCTGGTTGGTTTTTGGAACTACTAAATGGAGCCATTAGGTCATTCAAAAACAGGCAGATGTGTGTATGTGAGCCATAATAGGGATCTAGAAATGTTTACATAATTTTCATCTATTAAGAGATTTAACAGCTGTGTCTGCCATGTAATTAGTTTTGTTAGAAGCAAATTTTTTGATGCTGCAAAAGAAATAGCACTAGAACATACATTTTCTCAGCAAGACCATTTTTACTTCTATAGAAGAGTGCATCTCGTGGATGGAGCAGAGAGCACACCTGATCAGGGGAGAGGCAGGGTTCTTATCCCTGACGCAGGTGGCCCTTACTGCTGTGTCATTACCTTGTTGGCTAGGGTTGGACTGCACAGTCTAAGCTAATTCCAACTGGCTATTTTAAGTAGAGCAGGTATGAGCCAGAGTGGCAGGGTGAGCAGTTTTGGCAGGAAAGACAGTTATGGAACAGGTGACTAATGGTGACTCAGGTTAGAGCAGGTGACCAGAGGTGACTCAGGAGGAGCAGGTGACCCAGGGGTATAGATATGAACTACCGATTAGAGCTGGTGGGAAGGTTGTTTACTGAAACTAGAGGCAAGGAGAGGAAGAGAATGAGGAAGTTTAAGATGGAGAACAAAGAGCACAGAAACTGAACGTATTGGCATAGTGATTCTTTGAAGAGAAATTTGGACTGTATTCAACAGTTTAAAATATAAAATGCAAGATCAGATCTCTTGGGAATACTGTTTCCTTTTTCTTTTCTTGTGATTGCTGTTAATGATGTCATGTTTAAATAAGGAAAGGTTTTGATGTTTCTCTAAGAGTTGCCAGCCTTGGAGAAGTTGTGCTCTAAGCTGATCGATGGCTTAGAATTTAAATGTAAAAGTGTTTACCTATTTAGGCCAGTCATCTGATCAACATATAATGTAGCTGAATTAGTACACATTTCCAAAGAATTTACAAAACAAGACACTTTGCAAAACTAGCAGTGAAAGAAAACAGAACTCAAAAATTGAATTTAAAATGTAGTTTTGTTTTGTATCATGAATATTGTTTGTACTTGGAGAAAAACATGTTTAATCAGGCACTGAAGGGGCAGCTGAAGTGTTTCATGGTGATTCTCAAAGGGATTGTTGGACCTCTCAAGAGTTTTAGAAGATAATGATGCCAGCATTTTATTATGTATAATTATACTGGAAAATATATTTTTGATATGTTATAATTACTTCTGTTTATGACTTGGGTTGTTTTTTGCCTTGCAAAAGGGAGATAGGAAAAGAAAGTTCACTTAAATAATTGGAAGAAAAGGGGGAATGAGGAGAAAGCTAATGAAGATGTGAATATTTGTGAGGAAAATTTCTTGTAGGTGTGAATAGGGTGGGAATGGAGAGTGAATGTGTCTGGCAGCACCTCTTCTTATTCTTGTCTTCTTATTGGGGTGATTGAAGTTGAGAACACATAGTCCTTCACTTCTTTTGTAAATGGACATAATTGATTCAACATAGCATGACTGCATTCTAGTGTAGCAGTTCTCAAAATACTGCCTTCTCAAAGATATGGTTCTCCTGATAGATTATGAGCTGAGATAAAAATATAAGTCCTTGCTTTAGTAAGTGATGAACAAGCCCACAAAATACTAGTATTTACTTTTGCTAATCTACTATGTGAGCTATGAAGGGCCTTTTTGAATTCAAGTTAGTGTGTTACCATGGATTCTAATTAGTCTGAGGACTCTAATTAGTTCTAATAAAAAGTCTCACTGCTATTCAGTGACAAAGCTCCTATAATGTGGCATGCACGTAGACAGTTGGAGTTTCCAAAAAAGAAAGAAGTAGGTGGGGCATAGGATGTCCAAAGGGGGCAATGATCAAAGAATCCTGAGAGCTGTCAGTCTAGAAAAGCTATTCTCAACCCTGGCTGAGCATCAGCATTGTCTGTAGTGCTTTTAAGAATTTTGAGTTGCTGGGCTGCATCATGGTCTACTGAATGAGAATCCATTCTCTCCCCAGCAGACTTTTCCTTCATCTCATTGGCTAGAACTCAGTCACAGGTGCACCCAAGACAGTCACGGACAAAAGGAAACAGGACTGTGAGGATTTAGCTCCATGGGGCTAGAGCACTGCTACTGGGAAAAAAAAAAAAAAAAAAAAAACCCACCATAACTATATTTTCAGCTTTACAGTGTGTAAAACTTCAATTTAAAAATGAAAGGGAAAAAAGATCGCTGCCTTCAAAGATTATGTGCTCTTCATTCAAAAAGACCAAACATTATAAGAAATAACTGGGTAATTAATCCGTAAAGGGCAAGAGAAGTAGAGCCAGCTTTTCTTGAGTTCCTGCCTACCTGTGTGCTGAGTACTTCATACATATCATTTCCTTTAATCTTCATTTTAATCCTCAGAGATCAGTAGTGCCACTGGCATTCAACAGATTAAAAAACTGTAGTTCAGGGAATTTAGGGGATTTGAATTGCATTACCTCTCTAGAATGGGGTGAGACAGAAGTGGTGTCCTTCTTCCAGGCATCTAGGTTTATTTCTTTGGGGTGTGTGAATGTGTGTGTGTGTGTGTGTGTGTGTGTGTGTGTGTGTTTTCATGTGTGTGGCAACTTGTCAGGCTATCTCCCAATTAATAAGGAGATACATCATCCTCATTCCAGTTTTTCAAATATGACTTGACCAAAATGCATTCTGTTTCTATTCTTTGAGTTTATATGCCAGAAATGGAGTGGGCATGTGTGTCTTCTCAAGACTAATCCATGCATGAAGCTCTTTGAATCAGCACAATATTGTATAACCTAGTTCTGTTCTGTTCATCGAGTGTCGGTCAATGATTTATTGACAATGCAAACAAGCAGTCTGTTCATGTGAGTTCATGATGATTTGTAATAGCATGCTTCCTGCCCATCTGCTCTCTCATTTTAAGTGTGCTCTGTAATATAAAAATGATAGTTGTACAATAATGCTATTGGGGTAGATCTGTACCACTACCCAGAGATATTTGTTTGACTTTTACTACTATTTTACAAAATGGGAATTTATTTCACAAAGAAGACGAGTTCATTGGACTTTGGCATTTTGTAAGAGAAGGCGAGTGTTGTAACACTGAGATGAACAAATGAATTCATGTTTTCTCATGTCATGGAAAGGAAAGAATAGAATAATATCAGCACGTGGATCTCATAGTGGAAGGGGAGTAAAGTGAGTCTTCAGAAACAGACTTAAAATAACCTCAATTCATTGTAATTAGAAAATTGACCTTAAAAAGGCCTTGCCAAAAGGCGATGATGTGGTAATGGGTTGTAGAGGTTTTTTTGTTAATGGACTCTTTCATCACAGTGAGGCAGAAGAAATATGATTCATGTTATAGTGCTTTAGTTATCGATTACATAGGTGTTTGCTTTCTCCAGCTCTTGTTCATAGCTACTACTTGGCATATATAGGAAATATTATTTACTTATTTAAATAATTTTTTAAGATGGTGAAAATTCTGTATGTTTGGTAAATTAAACTTGGTTATTTTCATAGGCTGTCTCTCCCTGAGATGCCCACCTCACTTCTCTATGGGTCAAGGAAGCACATAACCTGTGGAATCACCTCCCCTATAAAACCCTGTGGCAACCTCTTCCAAAAATTCATCCTTTGCATTCCATCCAAGTATATCTTGTTATATCCATAGCATTTAGTGCATTTATTATTTCCTCTCCTGCTTTCCTCTACTAGATTGTGAGAGCCCTAAGAACTGAGAAAGTGACTTATTTATCCTTGTTTCCCCAGCACTCTGGAGCAAAGAGCCCAGCACATAGTAGGTGCTTGTGGCGAATGTAATTCAGGGTGTCTTAGGACTATTCTGCTCATCGTGAATAGGGGATAAAAACAGATTTCTAAGTTCTCCATCTGCCACAAAATTCTAGGAAGAAAAATTATGAAGTATTCCCTTCTGCACACACAAAAGTCTTCCATTTTGCAATTTTCCATCTAGTCTGATGGCTTTTCTCTCTCTTCTTTATCAGGGCTGCACATTCTCTATCCTTCCCAGAGTGTCATTTAAGGTGTGCTTATGCAATTCTCATTGTCTTCAATTAAGGTTTTGGGACTGAGATTGCCAGCTTTGCTTGGTAACCCTGTTCACTTATTGAAAAATCAGTCAATCCTTCATTTTTATGAAAAGAGGCAATACAAAATAACCTTGATTTAGAATTTGATGAGGCAGACATTTAACCTATGTAGGTTCAGTTAGGCAAAGAAACAAAAAACACAGACAAAATTGAGAGAAGGAAAATAATTACCTACTTAAATGGTGTGGGCTATTCTCCGTGCATATGTCCCAGGACACTATGAGGTAGAAGACGCATGAATTGCCTGAAATCACTTTTAGCCTCCGTCTATGATTTTAGTCTTTCACGATGCAAGTATGTTTTTCATGCCTTGTGGTCCCTAAATACAAGCGAGCTTTCTTTATCCGGTGGTCAAAAGAAGTGATGACCCAATTCATAGTAGGAGAAAAATGTGCCTGCATGGACTCTTTGCGAGATAGTGTTGTTGGATACTTTGTGAATATTTTAAGGGATTCTCATGAGTACTTTTGATTATAGATGATTTTTGCTTTATGCATTGACTAGAAACCAAACGCGAATTTCTTAGAGAGACACAAAATTCATTGTCCAAAGAGACCTAGGGTCAGCAGGCTTTGTAAACATGTTGTGTTTGTGCATGCGGGTTGAGAGCAGGGGCAGGGGAGGGTCTGGTCAATTCACCAAACCAGAGGCTGGTGCTGATGCTCGATCAGCAAAACACATCTAAGCCTGGGACTCTGATCTACATCCAACTGCCAACATAGGTTGAGTAAAGCCTTTTTGTGCCTGCCTTTCCTACTTCAGATAGAGAGAGGAGAAAAAAGACCTGTTGAGAAAAAAAAGAAAAGAAAAAAAAAGAATAATATTAGACTAAGTAGTGGTTCTATTCACTAAGGAGAATGGAGTATATTTATTTAATTTTAACTGAAAAGTCTTGGCCAATAGTTCTAAGCCTGGCTTGGGATAACAGAATGAATGGCCTTGTGGAAGAGGGAGGAGAAAGGGGATGCCTGGCTTGAGTGTCTGCTGTATGGTGTGTGCTGTGTTTAATATTCATGACAATCCTAAGTGGAAGGAACAACTCCCCATGTTACCAGTTACGCAGCAGAAACTCAGGTACTACTGAAGGTCACACAGTCAGCATTGACAAAGTCTACACTAGAATCCAGGCCTGACTCAACCCAAAGTCTGAATTTTTTTCCTCTGCAGACTCAAAATTGGCAAAGGGTAAGCCTTCATGTGACCCTAGATTGGATTGAAACAGCAGATTTAGGGGTTATGTAACAGGAGAATGAGTGCATTATAAATCTCTGAGTCCTCAGATCTTTGAGGAGAAAACCCAATTCTGTTGAAAGTAGGAGCTGTTCAATTGGAGATGAGTTTTTTAGTAGGGGCTTCTAATGCATTCTTTTTTCCCCATTGATAGCTGTTAATACTTCCCCTATATGCACGCATGTACGCATGCATAAGCAGGGCCTGTGTATTCTCCCAGGTAAGGGCTGCTCTCCCTTCTCCCTCCCGCTTACAGCTATGTGTGCTTCTCTGTAGCTGAAGGTTGCCTTGTATTAGGACACTGACTGATGAGCACTCCCAACCCAGGGTCCAGCGAGTGTTCTTCCTTCACCTTTCAGCCTCCCACAGTTCCTAGCACAGGGGAGTTGAAGATGTTGATAGTTTGGGTTGCTTTTTGACACATAACATAAGCAAACACTTGACACCCCTAGGCTCCCGCCTGTCCTGTTGTGTGAGTACGTATTCAGTGAAGCCAGGTGACTTTTACAAATTGCATCCTCAGCAGAGCCAGTTCCCCGAGGGAGGTTACTGAATCTTCCAGGAGTCATTTGCAGGCCCTTAGACACTGGCCTCCTTTCTGGACCACCCCTAAACTAGTGACAGATGCAGTCGGAGTAACAGAATGAGGAAGTCTAAAATCACGCAAGCCTCTATGTTCTTGATAATTGACATGTCAAGCATTTCTTGATTATCAGTGGAAAATACTAATCTTTACAGTATATAAAATAATCAGTTTATTCCTCTGATGGGCCAACTATTTAAGTCAGTATGGAACTCTATTTTTCTGATTGCTCCATGAGTCCCCCTTTTTTTTTGGTTTATTTTGCTTCTTAGTAGAAAAAAATAATCTAAAAGATTCTCGTTTTAAGTGACTTGAGCCATCAGTTAAATTTTAAAAGCCAATTATTTTGAAGCAGTAGAGCCTTACGAATTCTAACATGATGCCCTGGAAGCCAAACTATCCAGAGTATAAATATTTCCTTTTGAGGGGGATACTGACAGATTCTTCTATTGCGTTCCAATTCTAGTGCCTCTCCTCCACTCACAGACAGGGAGGCAAGCAGAAAGCTCACTAATTGGCAGGGCTGAACAAGCGTAAAGGATTCAGTGCATACAGAAGCAAGCTTCTGATGCTCTCAAGAGGTAACACACAGAGTGTCTGTGTGCTGGACAACTTTGGCCGTACTCACCAGAAGTGTTCCAGGCTTGAGGTTTGGCAAGTCTCGCTGCTGACGTTCAAATCCTGGCTGAGTCACTTACTAGTGTGTGAACATAGCTGAGCTATATAACATTTCTAAGCCTCTGTTTCAATGTCTGTAAAATGGGGATGACAATAACTTACCCACCTCATGAGGATGCTGTGTGTGAAGCGTGAACAAGCCATTTGTGTCAGACCAGGGCACAGTGCTGGGCTCACACCGAGCATTCCATTCATGTCAGCTACTAGCTCCTTGGAACTTCTTGACTTTGGTCCCTAGGGCTACATTAACCCCTCTTTCCCGCCAGACAATAATCTGAGGTTGATTGCTGCTTTCAGAAGAAAATCTTTGAAAGTTAAGAAAAATGTATCTGGAAATCTAATTTCTAATTTAATTGTCACGCCTTAGCAGAACACCCAGATGCTGTGAAAGACTTTCACAAAATGCACATTTCTGATTCAGAAAACTTCTCAGCCACAGTGCCAAAGAGCATCACAAGCCCCAGTTCCCTTTATCTTAACAAAACCACTCCCAAGTCACGGATTATCTGACACAATTTCACTGGGGTTCTCAAATGGCAAGAATTTGTTTAAAATGCAAATCTCTGAGCCCCACCCTCAGAGAGGCCAGCGGGGCTGGGGAATATGCATTGAACGCTTCAGGCACTAACTTGGGTGCCGATGGTTGCACTTGGACATATACTACTCCAGGCTTTTGGGCTCCTTTCGTCCCTGCAGCACCTGCTGTCCTCGAGACAGGTGCCCTCTTGTCGTCCTCATGCTAGAGCCATTGCCCAGCTAGTCCATCCCACGGAAGATGAACTTTGACTCACCTTTTAAGATGGAGTTCACAACCCATATGCTGTATAGTGAACACCATGGTGGCCCTGCAGTGTACAAAGAATGAATCAGCCACAGTGTATGTTGGCTTGGAGCTCCCAGTAGCTAAGAATATCCCTCAGGGACAAGCTGGCTCCAACACCCTGCTTCCTAAGGCCCAGTCGGTGGTCCTAGCTTCTGGTCTGTGGGCTCAACTAGTTTAAAGACCCCCTTGAGCATCAAGCGATGTTCCAAGCATGATTCAGTTGGGGAGTTATTGGTCTACATAGTTGGACAATTCTTCACTGTGTGGGACTGCCTTATACAGTATAGGGTACTTAGCATCCCTGCCCTCCCAATGCTGAGTACCAAGAATGCTCCATAGTCATTGTGATAATCAAGAAAAGTAACGATTGCCACGTTTCTAAATATTCTCAACCTCTGTGGGATAATAGTGCCCCACGTTGAGAGCCTCTGTGCAGTTCAGGTTTTTCTCCTCAGTCCATACCTCTGCTACCTCCTTAAGGGACCAGTTTCCTCCAAGGGGGATGCTTTCTTAGAAATATCATTTGATGGCCAGCCACAGTGGCTCATGCCTGTAATTCAGGCACATTGGGAGGCCAAGGTGGGTGGATCACTTGAGGTCAGGAGTTCGAGACTAGCCTGACCAACATGGCAAAACCCTGTCTCTACTAAAAATATAAAAATTAGCAGGGCATGGTGGTGCACACCTATAATCCCAGCTACTCAGGAGGCTGAGGCCCGAGAATCACTTGAACCTGGGAGGCAGAGGTTGGAGTGAGCCGAGATTGTGCCACTGCACTCTAGACTGGGTGACAGAGCGAGACTCCCTCTCAAAAAAAAAAGAAGAAGAAAAGAAAAAGAAATGTCATTTCATTTGACAGTGTACAAAGTATATGTATTTTGACATGATATTAACCACGGGGAAAGAAGAGCCATTTTGTAACAGGCAGAAACCAGTTGGGATTTAAGAGGCACTTTAATTACCCATTTTTTTTCTATAAAGGAAAATACTTTTATTTCCTTCAGTGATATCCTGGTGAGAGTCTTAGAAGGCTTGCCTTTTTGGGTAAATATGATGACACTTCCCAATCAGCATGTATTGGGATGTAAAGTTGTGTGAAGCCTGAGGCTGACCCCTACTGGTGTGAGGTCCTTGGGGGGTTGCCTTGGAGAGGAGAGGGGCCAGCCCAAGGCCCCAACTTTCAGGGTCAGAGGGTGAGATAAGTGTCACAGCTCTGTGTGAGCTCACCACACTGGGAAGTCAAGCAGAGGTAACAGCTTCTGTTGCAAAGTGTCACCACATGCTAGACTCTGTGTTGAGTATTGTGAAGGACCTCTTAAATCCTCAGAACAACCAGCGTTTCAGCATTCTACAGTTGCAGAAACTGAGTCTTAGCAAATGCGGACTTAGAGCCATGAGAATAGACCTGGGATGTAATCCCAAGTCTAGAGCCTGGACTCTTGGCCACAGCACCATCCAGCTTCTCACCTATCTTTTGCTCAATTCATCCCTTTTATCATTTATTTTAGGATTCAGTTTGATTTCCCCAAATCTCAAAACTTTCAAGGACGAGCAGTACTTCTCACACAAACATACTCTCTGCTGAATGCCAGGAGGGGTCTGCACTTAGATTCCTCAGCTGTTACAGTGCCGCTGAGTCTGAGGCTGCCTCCCTGCTCAGTTGTGGTTTCTTGACACCTGGCATTAGTGTTTTGCAGCCCTGAGGGGTAACAAGCAGAGGAGAGCCATACTGACAGAGGTGGAGAGAAAGAGGGGAAAGTTGAGGAAAAGGGGAAGGTGGAGAGAAAGAGGAGAGGGTAGGGGGATCAAGGGGAGGCTGGAGGGAAAGAGGAGAGGGTGGAGGGAAAGAGGAAAGGATGGAGGGATGGAGGGGAGGGTGGAAGGAAAGAGGTGAGGGTAGGGGTTGGAGGGGAAGGTGTAGGGAAAGAGAAGAGGATAAAGGGAAAGAGGAGAAGGTGGAGAGAAGGAGGGGATGGGAGGGGGATGGAACAGAGGGTAGAGGGAAAGAGGGGAGGGTGGAGGGAAAGAGGGAAGGGTGGGATAAAAAGAGGCCTGGAGCTGGTGTTAGGAGACCAGGATCTAAACCCCATTTGAAAACCTACCTGCTGGATGACGTGCATAGACTCTCTGGGCCTCAGTTTCCTATGCACATGTAAGATGGGGAGGCCTTTATCCACTTCACTAAGAGGGTTGTTGTGACAATTCAGAGCAGTGTTATAGTAGAATCCAAAGAGGGATGAATGCCCCCGGGGAATGTACAGGCCCATCCTTTGGAGTGTGAGTAGAAAATCTTAGCATTTTTATTTATTTTTTACTCAACAAGAAATTAGGTTTTACAAATATTTGATATATGGATGGGCCGTGGCATCCACAATCAGCTGCATGTTCTGGGCATGTCCTCAAAGAAAAAAAGGGACTCTGGGGACAAGAAGAGGTTGAAAGCTCTATCCTCATGCATTCCCTTTCAGCCTTTGTGATGTCTGATTGCAATTTGCCACTTCCGGTGAGGCGGGTACACAGAATACATTATCCAGCTTAAACTCAACAAACCCTGTTTTAACAAACTGAAGAAGTGGCTTAAAAAGTTATTACAAATCAAAAGCTAATTAAAACCTATAATGAACAACATCCACATAAACCAAAAAATGACAGAGTTAACACTTCCCTGGGAAGAAGTTTTTGCTGTCGTTGTTGAATCAGCCCCAGTAAGATGTTAAAAAAAAATGAAAATAACATGATATCTTACAAGAAGTTGGCCCAAGAAGTTCAAAATTATCAAGGTCAGGTGCAGTGGCCCATGCTTATAATCCCAGCTCTTTGGGAGGCCAAGGCAGGAGAATCACTTGAGGCCAGGAATTTGCAACCAGCTTGGGCGATACAGTGAAATTCCATCTCTACTAAAAATCCAAAAATTAGCTGGGCGCTTGTAGTCTGAGCTACTCAGGAGGCTGAAGAGGATCACCTGAGCCCAGGACTTTGAGGCTGCAGTGAGCCATGATGGCATTACTGCACTCCAGCCTGGGCCAGAGTGAGACCCTGTCTCAAAAATAAAATTAAGAAGACTTTTTGAATGAAAGAAAGATTTACATCTCCTCTAATTAATAGCACTATTGATTTTTATTTGATTTGACATATTATTTCGTTGTATTATTACAAATTATGTGTTTTAAATGCCTATTTTGATGTACATTCTACAATCTACACTTAGTTCAGTAATACATGTATATTGCTTGTATTTATCGTGTGTGAATATATATACACACACGTGGTGTGTGCTCAAAATATTTTACGGATTAGAGTATGTGAAAAAAATTTGAAGACCACTCTGTATAGTAAATATGCAGGAGCTGGCCCATGTTTCATGTTCAGTAAATGCTTATTTCCATCCCCCTTCTCTCTGGAATAAAGTCGGCAGTGTGTGTGTAGACCTTGCTGATTGAAGGAGAGTGGTTGATTTGATTTCTGGAACAAGGTGCATCTCAAACTAGCTGGCAGCACTACCTAGGCCTGGCCCCATCCCAGCTGTTCACACTGAGTTTCAGACATTTGTAGGAGCCAGGACGAGGCCAGCTGGCTGTCTATCAGTGACCTTCTTCTGTCAGCACTACACAGTTGTCACGGCTCACATCCAACCACCAGACAGCCGAGAAGGAGATGCCAAGATTTAAATCCACAGTTCCTAACCCCCGTAACCACACCCAAGTCTTTGGTTGGTCCTAGACAAAAACAACAGTTTTGCAGATTTGGTCTATTCTTCAAATCGGCTTTTGACGATCTATTTATTGGTGAACCTAAATGTGGGATATAATTGCTCCTTTTGCAAATCAGAGCTGGGTGCAGTAGCTAACATTTATTGAGCAAGTAGTATACCCAGACTTCAACTAAGTGCTTTCTGGAATTATTTAATTTTCACAGCAACCACATAGAGTAAGTTCTGCCACTAGTACCACTTTACATATAAGCAAATGGAGACTTAGAAAGGTTAAGTAATTTTACCAGAGGAAAATAAACTAACAGGAAAAGAGAGAAATCTCAGAATCTCATTGCCCTGACCACTGTCTAAGGAACTGAGGGGATGTACCATTGTAAATCTTCAAAATAGAAATATCCCAAATGCAATACAGGACTCTGGATTAGATTCTGGAACAAAGAACATTTGCGGAGTAGGGAGGGGCGTGGTGGATAGTGCAACCCAGAGTCTGTAGATTACTTCACTGTATTGTATCAGTGTTAATTTCTTAGTTTTGACTGTTAATTTCTTAGTTTTGTATCCTGGTTATGTAGGATGTTAGCACTTTCTGCACTATCTCTGTAATGTTTTCGTAAATGTAAAATGATTCCAAAATAAAAGGCATATTTAAGAAACCGAAATGCCAAGCATATGCGTGTGTGTGAGTACACAGCTGCTCACACATGTGCGTGTGTACAGTGTGCATACGTAAGCCTCTGACATCCACCCTGCCCTTGCCGTATACCCCCTGCTATTCCCTATGTGCTGTTCTACTCAAGCACCCGGGACTTACATGGATGTTAGCGAGAGGGAAGCCCACACAACTCACACGTGACGTGCCCACCATGCTCTCGTCACACCCCATCTGTGCTATAGAACCCTGGGTCACAGGTGGCAGTCTTGTCTCCCCATAACAGATGCTAGAAAATGATATGTGTGTGTATGTGTGTGTGTGTGTGCACACGTGCTGGTATGGGGGTTTCAGGAAGTCATTCGCGAAGATGTAGTGTAGCATCCAGAATAAACTAACCAATTTATACCTTAAACACTCTTCTCCCATAAGGCCACCTCAGCTGCCTCTGCTTACCAAGTGCATTTGAGGAGTCCTCTGCTTTATTCATTCTTTAGCCTCCTGAAAGGCAAGCCCCGGAGCTGCCGGCCCCAGACTTGTGCTTTGTTTCTCACCGTGTGCTGTGTCAATACTGGCAGAATATTTTCATTACCTTTTAGCTAACAGCTCTCTCCCAGGCAGTGGCCTACGGCGGGAGTAAGGACATTTCACAATTTGGGAGAGAGCAGTCCCTCCCCCAAATGGCTCTGGGGTGGCCACAAAATGCTGGACTTGCAAAAAATGGCTCCATTAACTAGATTCAGGGATTTTCAGGATTTATGGGCTACACTGTGCTACACTGTGGTGCTTCTCAGTATAATTGCTAGAGGCCTCTGGTGAGCGGAGGAACGGTGTGTTCAGTCTGTCCTGGGTGACTACTGTGTAGTCCCAGGGAGAGAAAGAAAACCCACTCAACCAAATCCAAGAGGATCAGAAATAATGTTTGTGGAGATCTCAGTGAGTACCTAATCTGTCACCTCAGGGGGAGAACTCCGGCTGGGCTCAGTCTTTGCTGGAGACAGAACTTACTGGGTGTGTGTGTTTACTCACTCACTCATTTATTTATTTACTGTGACAGTCTTGCTATGTTGTCCAGGCTGTTCTTGAACTCTTGAGCTCAAATGATTCTCCCACCTCATCCTCCCAAGTAACTGAGATGACAGGTACATGCTACCATACCCAGCCATCATTCATTTACTTATTGAGTGTCTACCAAGCATGAGATACCCAGGTTAAGCATAAAGGATATAGAGCAGGACAATAAAAATGTCCCAGATTTAGAAAGAGGAGATGGATAAAAACCAACAAACATCTAAAGGAGTTAATTTCAGATTGTGATAAGCACAAATAAAAAGGGAATACATTGATGTGATAGGGCCATCCGGGGAGTGGGTGGTATGATTCCTTTAGATTGGGTGGATCAGGGTGATGGCTTTTCAGTTGAGATCAGAAGAATGAGAAGGAGGCAGGAGGAAGAAGTGGCAGCCAGGTGGGACAGCAGGTCTTCTCTGTCTCCCCAGTTCCTCTGATGTCCTGCACAGAAATCTGAGGGGTAGAGTAGCAAAGGAGAAATCCAGACTCAGGCCAGGAAAGAAGCTCATGGCACCGAGGTTAGGGCTTGTGCTGTAGAACCTCTGGGTCACAGGTGGCAGTCTTGTCCCCACCATAAGAAATGCTAGAAAATGTGTGTGTGAGATGTGTATGTGTGTGTTTGTGTGTGTGTGCATGCGCGCTGGTAGGGGGTTTCAGGAAGTCATAGACTGTCCACATGTGTGGGTGTGTTGGAAGTGGTGATGGCTGAGTGGGCACAAAGATAAGTCACAGGGACAGGAGACACAAGAAAACAGTCTCACAAGTCCCCAGACAACCACACAAATGCAGCACAGGAAACATCTTCCCAGGGCAACCGTTCCCTCCGTTTCCCACAGCTGAGAGCAGCAGGACTGGGTTCAAGTCCCAGCTCCACCAGGCAGTGCTGATGACCTTGGGCAACTCACTGGACACATTGCAACCTCAGTGTGCACATCTGTAAAAGAGGTAGAACAAAAATCTGCCCTTCCCTGCTCCCAGGGCTGAAGAGGAGCCACAGAGAATTAAGAAGTGTCATCAGTATCGGGGCCCATCAATATGAGGGTCCATCTCTACATTAGGGACCTGCTTCTAGAGAAGGGGAGGTGGGTAGCAGATTGGTCTAATGGCTGCCTCCCACATAATTCTAAAAGGCTCCCAGAACAGCCACCGCGGTAAGTATCCAGCATCACACAAGGAGTCTAAGGAGCCTGCCCACTGTGGCTCTGGCTCAGGCCCCCACAGTTGGCCCTCACCAGTCTTTGTGAGCTAGAATTCAGGTGTTAGAAGGGAGAAGACACCAGGCCTACTGTCCCATATCACTGAAGCCTTTGCTTTGGGTGAAACAGAGCCGGGTACAAATACCAGTGCCACCCATTCTTTCCACCATGCTCTGGACACTCAACCCATCTGAGCCTTAGTCTCTTCATCTGCAAAGTAAGGACGATGCAGTCGTCCTGGTGGTGTTGTAAGACTCAAATAGAATAATCAGACAGTGCCAGGTGCATATGTCACTCAGTGAGACTCCCCTCACTTCATCCTCCCTTGCCCCCTTCCTTCCTCCAGAAATAAAGAGTACACCAGTTGAAGAATATTCCTTTGCCTTCCTTCCTTGGCAGCTCCAATACCAGCCTAACAGCACAATGTGCATCAGATGTGCTTTTTTGATGTTTGAAATTTATAGTCTCTATTGAATGTTAGCCAGGACAGCACTTCATCATTTGAACAGTTTCCATTTTCCACAAGCTCTCTGTGATTGATGATCTAACCAGGCACATGGCATTCCGTTCCACCTGCAATGTGGCCAGTGGGGAGATGGCTATGTCAGTAACACCTGTTTGTGGTAGACCAACAATGGCGCCCTAAAAGATACGTCCACATCAAATCCCTGGAACCTAGGTATGTGACCTTATTTGGAAGAAGGGTCTTTTTGCAGATGCAATTAACAATCTTGAGATGCAGAGAACATCCTGTACTATCCAGGTGGGCCTTAAATGCAATGCCAACTGTCTTCATAAGAGACGTATGGGGAGATATGACAGAGAGAAGGGGAGAAGGCAATGTGACCACCGCTAGGTGGAGGTTAGAGGGATGTACCCCTAAGTCAAGGAATGCCAGCAGCTGCCAGGAGCTTGAAGAGGCAAAGAATGAACTGTCCCCTAGAGCCTCCAAAGGGAGTGTGGCCTTGCTCACACCTTGACTTTGGACTTCTGGCCTCCAGAACTGTGAGAGAATAAATGTCTGCTGTTTTAGGCCAACGAGTTCATGGTCATTTGTATAGCACCCCTAGAAATGAATAAAGGCAGTGAGCACCTTGCCCCACCTGGCTGCAGGTGACTTTTAGTGCACCATTTTTATCTCTTGTGGATGAAGAGCAGGCTATATTCTTTTTATAAGTAAGTCCAGCTTTTACAAAAATATTAATAGCCAGGGTCATGGTTTTAGAACTTGTAGAACCACTCCTCTCATCCTCTGGTTCTTTCCCCACCCATTGGCTTATAAACTTGTTCCTATAAAATAAGTCAGCTGAGTTGAGCCTGTAAATGTATCCAAATAAATGTGTTGGGTCGGGTCACAAACGTAGACACCTGCCTGTCAGTGTCACTGACCCGCACTCTGAAAGGCCCCCATATTGACGACACTTCTTAATTCCCTGTGGCTCCTCTTCAGCCCTGGGAGCAGGGCAGGACAGATTTTTGTTCAACCCCTTTTACAGATGTGCACACTGAGGTCACAATGTGTCCAGTGACTTGCCCAAGGTCATCAGCACTGCCTGGTGGAGCTGGGACTCGAACCCTGTCCTCTTCTCTGCTGTGGGAAATGGAGGGAGCGGTTGCCCTGGGAAGATGTTTCCTGTGCTGCGTGTTTGTGGTTGTCTTTGGACTTGTGAGACTTACTGTTTTCTTGGGTCTCTGTCCCTGTGACTTATCTTTGTGCCCATTCAGCCACTACCACTTCCAACACATTCCCACACCTGTGGACAGACTACAGCCTCCTAGAGCTCGTGTCATGGCAGAGCTGAGGGCAGCATGTGGTTCTTGGTGCTCTCTAGCAGGGCTCTGAACTGCAGCCTGGGCCCTGCCCATTCATTTATGTATTGTCTGTAGCCACTTCTGTGTTACAAGCATTGACAGAGGCTGGCATGGTGGCTCATGCCTGTAATCCCAGCACTTTGGGAGGCTGAGGCAGGAGGATCACGTGAGCCCAGGAGTTGAACCTGGGCAACATGATGAAACCCCATCTCTACAAAAGAAATACAAAAATTAGTTAGGTGTTGTGTTGGAGACTGAGATGGGAGGATTGCCTGAGCCTAGGATGTCAAGGCTGCAGTGAGTTGTGATTGTGCCGCTTTCTCAAAAAAAAGAAAAAAAAGTTGACAGAATAAGTTGATTCAATTATAGACTTGAGTAGCTGGACACTATAAAGCCTAGATCATTTATGGTGTGAACTTTGATAGGATGAGTGCCAGCTCCAGCACTAGAGGATAAAGATTAAGAGGATTGCCTCCAGATAGAGGAGAGGAGAGGAAGGGGCAAGGATGGAAGAAAGGAGGGCGAAGAGGCAGAGAGAACGAAAGAGGAAGAGGGGTCACTCAGAGACATCACAAAGTATGTTATTTCCTAAAAACAGTGATGCCCAGTAGCTAGTGATTACCTGTGGCACTATCAGTCTTCTGCTTGGGAACAGGAATCTTTTAAAGATCAAATGCAGGGCCCAGAGCCCCAGGACTCCACATTGGCATTAGTCAGTAAGTTTTGAGGAAGGCAGAAACTGAAAACAAGCCTAAGCATAAGGCACCCAGCTGGTGATTTGAAGATAGGTGTCTTCTGCATTACTAGCTGGCCTCACTTTAAAACATTTTGTTTCTCAGAGAGCATTTTTCTTTTGCAAGTTGGTTGGCTTGCACATGTCAAAAACAAAACCAAAAGAGAGAGAGAGAGAGAGAGAGAGAGAGAGAGAGAGAGACAGAGAGAAAGAGACGTACATACCATTTGCCATATTTGTAATTTCTCATTCTTGCACTATTTTTTAAACTTTTCATTACATTAGACCTTTATCAGATATTAGCATTGGTTCTTCAGTTTTCACCCTGATCAGGAACTTCCCTGAAACAAATGCTGGCAAGATCATGGAAAGTTCCCAGGAGAAGGATATATCAGGTGTACCCCAGGGAGGCTGAGCCAGTCCAGAGAGGCCTATGGGTCTCTCAGGTCCTTAGTAGAACTGATTCCCTCTCCTTGTCTCAGGTCATCATCAGCCACTGAGCGAGACTGAATAGGGGAATCCCGTGAGGCTTTGGAGGTGGATGCAGGATCTGTGGCCTAAGATACAAAGCTGGTGGAGGACTTGGTTAGGTCATGTTAATTGGTTTTTCTCAGCTCTCTCCAGGTGTCATTCATGGAGGTTGCATAAAAGAAACTCGTTCTCAGGGATAAACTTTTTCTTAAATATCATCTTTCTGGATTTTGAAATTTAGTGTAGGATTGAGGCATTTAAACACATTTTTGAAGCACAAAACTTAATTATCCTAGTTCAAAGCCAGATTTGGTTTGACCTGTCTTGGTGGCGTTTTCTGTGGTTCTGAGATCCAACCGCCAACCTCATCCCTTTTGACCTGGTTTATCACCCATGTCCTCAGATTGAAAATAGTAATCTAATCCTAAGAGGAGGGGCCTGGAAGGAAGGGAAGAGAAATCGATGTCAGCTGGTGAGGATGAGAAGCAACAAGGGAGTAGCGTTGACCCCTGAGAGCTACGTGTTAGGTTAGGGTCAAGCTCTGCCTGCCCTAGGTCAAAAATTTCATTGACCTGTGGCTAAAGCCCAGACTTCGAAGAGCAAGGAAAATAAGGATTTAACTGTGAAAATAGAAAAGTGGCTGACCCAGTGCTGAGGCTTCTAACAAAATTTACCAAATAGTTTATTTCAGACCAAGGAAGAAAGAGCTCAAACAAGCTTAAGCAGGAGCAAATGCCATCAGCCTGGACCATGAGATGGCATGTGCCCAGCAGTGATTTTCCACCTTGGCTGACATTAAAATTACCTGGTAGTGTTTACAGCCTTGAGTGCCCAGACCAGTAAGATCAAAATCTCAGGAGGTGGGGCCTAGGCTTGGTGCTTTTTAATGGTCCTCAGGTGATCTTAATGGTCTTCCAGGCTTGAGCACTGTGGGGAGAACTGAGGTCAAGGTGTGAAGGCATCTAACTGGCCTCGTGCATGTTTAAAACTGGATGACACTGGAAGCCAGACGTTAGAAATAATGGGGTCAGGCACCACTTACATGGTATTAATAGCCAGAGGTCTTGACTCTTCCTCCAGAGTACAGTTAAGAGAGATATCCATATGGGGAGCAAAGAACCACATTATTCTGAGCCAGTCTTAGCGTGGATCCCCACCGCCTGCTTGCCATCCATTCCTCCTAATGGCAGATCTCCAGTTATCTGGGCTTGGGTGAGACTTTCCTCTTTCTTGAGCTACTGCAAACCCAAACCTGAGTCTGATTACTGCAGCTACATGGGAGGACAGACAATTCAAGTGGGAGAAGCACCTGGGTAGCTTGCTGTGCTGTGGCACAGGTAGAAGAGGAAGACCCAGAGAACCACGCTCATAGGTTTACCTATTGAAGCAGAGACCAATCCACTTTTGTGTGCAGGGGATACCCCAGTATGAGCAATCAAGTTAGCAACTCCTCTCAGGAGACTGGAGGGTTGAAGGAGGAGGTTGGGGAAAGATGGAAACACAGAGTTCCCTTCTCTTAGATCCCTACATTAAAGCCAAGTTTTACAAGGAATTTCTACCAACTGTCAACATGCCTTAAGTCTCTGTGGGAGACCCTCAACAGAAAATTCCTGTTAACCCAAACTTGGATCTGGAACATGGAAAAAGACTGGCAGAAAATTGGAGAGCATCTGGTCATTGGGCAGGAGCTCCTAATGAGAGGGAGGAGAATAGGAATGCAGCTCACAGAATAGAGAGTGCTTCTCTCTTGGAGATGGGCTTGTTTCTGCCATCTAAGAAGGTTCACAGAATGAGATGGGGTCTAGTAGCTCCTCACTGCTTGCTCCTAGCAGGGCAGTAATTATGGGCAGAACTGGGGAAAAAAAAAAAAAAAAGCTGTCCAGGGGACTAGGCAGAGGAGGGGAAGAGCCCAAAGTCCAGTAGGAACTTCCTGGGAACTCTAGAGGTGGCTGGAGTGGGCCACGTGCTGCAGAGACACAGACCATGGAAGGACTGCTCCCCACCTTTGATGCGTGATAAAGACCAACCTGCTTGCTTGAAGATGATGGTGCACTTCTGAACTTCACTGTCATGACCACAGTCAAAGCCACAGCAACAACGGTGATGGAGATAATCACACCAATAAATGAAGTTCCCCTGCTGTCTTCTGATTCACTTTTAAGTGGTGTGGACCCTGGTGACTAAGAAAAGTAAACCCCCAAAGCAGTTGGTCATTGTCAGTTTGCTAACTTGGGCATCCTGAAAAGACTAAGTACTTTAACTGGGTCACCTCTATTAGTAGGGGAAAAAGCTGCGTGGTCAGGCTGGGTGTGGAGGCTCATGCTTGTGATCCCAGCATTTTGGGAGGCCAAGGCGGGTGGATTACCAGGTCAGGAGTTCAAGACAAGCCTGGCTAAGATATGAAACCCCATCTCTACTAAAAATACGAAAAAATTAGCCAGGCATGGTGGTGGGTGCCTGTAACCCCAGCTACTCAGGAGGCTGAGATGGAGAATTGCTTGAACACAGGAGGTGGAAGTTGCAGTGAGCCAAGATGGCACCACTGTACTCCAGCCTGGGCAACAGAGTGAGACTCAATCTCAAAAAGAGAGAAAAAGAAAAAGTCTTCACTTTCTTAAAATGCTGCTATACGTGGTGGCCACAAGGATGCAACATGGAAACCACGGAAGTCAAGACATAATTCTACCTGCTTCCCCATCAATAGGTAAAACAAAGTGGTTATGAGCACAAACTTTGAAGCCAGATGATCAGCTTTCTTTTTTTTAATAATTAAATAATATTTATTTGTGTCTATTTTATTTTAGATTCAGGGGGTACATGTGCAGATTTGTTACATGAGTGTATTGCGTGATGCTGAGGTTTAGGATTCTGATGATCCTGTCACCCAAGTAGTGAATGTGGTACCTGATAGGTAGCTTTTCAACCCTTGATCCCATCCCTCCCTCCTTCCTTTTGGAATGCCCAGTGTCTGTTGTTCCCGCCTTCATGTCTGTGCAGATCCAGTGTTTAACTTCCACTTATAAGTCCATGTTGCTGCAGAGGACATGATTTTACTCTTTTATATGGCTGTGTAGTATTCCATGGTGTATATGTACCACATTTTCTTTGTCCAGTACACTGTTGATGGGCACCCAGTTGACTTCATGTCTTTGCTTTTGTGAATAGTGCTGTGATGAACGTACGAGTACATGTGTCGTTTTGGTAGTATGATTTATTTTCCTTTGGGTATATACCAGTAATGGGATTGCTGAGTCCAATGGCAAATCTGTTTTCAGTTCTTTGAGAAATCTCCAAACTGCTTTCCAAAGAGCCTGAACTAATTTGTACTTCCAAAAACAGTGTGCAAATGTTTCCTTTACTCTGCAACCTCACCAACATCTGTTGCTTTTTGACTTTTTAATAGTAGCCATTTTGACTGGTGTGAGATGGTATCTCATTGTGGTTTGGGTTTGCATCTCTCTGATGAATACTGGTGTAGAGCATTTTCATGTTTGTTGGCTCCTTGTGTGTCTTTTGAAAGGTGTCTCTTCATGTCCTTCACTCACTTTTTAATGGGGTTGGTTTTTACTTGTCTATTTGTCTAAGTTCTTATGGGTTCTGGATATTAGTCTTTTGTCAGATGCATAGTTTGCAAATATTTTCTCACATTCTGTAAGTTGTCTGTTTACTCTGTTGGTAGTTTCTTTTGCTGTGCAAAAGCCCTTTGGTTTAAATAGGTCCCAGCTGCCAGACAGACAGTTTTGAATTCTTGTCTTAACACTTCATAACTGGGGGATCTAGGGGCAAGTTACCTAACCTTTCAAAGCCTCAATGTCCTCATCTGTGATGGAGGGATAATAGGAGCTTCCCCCCAGGGCTGCAGTGAGGGTTGATGAGGTAGTTAGTATAAAGCACTCAGAACTGTGCCTGGCACCTGTAAATACTCCCATCCCCTATACCTTTTCACAATTACTATTAGGATGACGCTGTTTAGCAGTGATTATCAGCAACTCTCAACTCAAGTTACATTGCTAGTGACAAAACCTTTGGCATTTCAGTGTATAACTTTTCATTCTTTTCCATAACTGTACTTTTTTCTTTTAAAAGTGAAATTATATTGAGCATACTCTTTGCTATTTAAATTGACTATATTGAGAATATCTTTCTATTTCATGTATTCTTCTACAGCTTCATTTGTAATGACTACATAATGATATATATCATAGATTATTTAACCAAACATCTGTGGTTTAATGCTTAGGTCTCTCTTTCCCTTTTTTAGAAGCAATGCTGCGTAAATATCATTAAGCGAAAGCATTGCTCATTGGCATAATTTCCCCCTTTAGAATAAATTCCTAGAAGTGAAATGTCTCTTTCAAATGGCATACAAACTTGAAAGTGTTTGCTATTCTATATGACTGCCAAATTATCCTCCAGAAAGATTCTACCACCACCAGCAGTTTCCCCTCACTATACTTGACACTGGGTATTCTTGTTTTTAAACTACAATGTTTTGTATTTATTCTTGACCTAAAGCTGAGCTCTGCTGTTTGGGGCTTGGCTTCTCTGAACTTGGTGCTGATTCTTGCTTTAACTGGAGCTTCCTACTGGAGCATCCTAGGTGGGTCCTCGCTGACTCAAACAACCCTATGAGGCTCTTCCTAGTCTTCTAGGACTAGAGTAGGGCTCAGCCAAGCACCTGGTGGTGGCAGGACCCTTGGAGCTGTCCCTATACCTGCAGCAACCTTTTGTCTTGCTTGTTTAATCACCTTATCCTAAACGACATCTTTGCTAGAAATTTACTGTTCTCAGTGAGAAGCAGTACCTTCCCCTTGTTCTTTGCTGAACCACCAGCCTGGCCAATGTGGTGAAACCCCGTCTTTACTAAAAAGACAAAAATTAGCTAGGGATGATATTGGGCATCTGTAATCCCAGCTACTCTGGAGGCTAAGGTCCCAGTTACCAGACAAACAGCTTTGAATTCTGATCTTAACACTTCATAACTGGGGGATTTAGGAGCAAGTTACCTAACCTCTCAAATCCTGAGACCCCAACAGGGTCACCACCAGCAGATTAGTGCCACTTCCCTGTCCCTTGGGGGCATTGTCTTAGATTTTGGTCACCACTAAAGAGGAGACATAAGGAGAAAGGCAGGAAGAAGTAGCATTGAGAAAGAGCTCTGGATATGCCATCATCGGCTGAGGATTCTGAATTAGGAAACATATCTATTTAGGTTTAAACTACAAAGTATGCAAGGGTTCCTGATCCCAGCCTCTCAGGAGCATCCCTCTGGCCACAGGCAGCTGTCACTGGTGATGGTTCCTCTTGGCTTCCACTTACTCCTTCAGAAGATGATGAGGATCAGGGTGCCTAAGGAGTGGTTCACATGCTGTGGTTCAATCTAAGCTTGGTATATTACATTTTCCATGTAAGCTGACCTCATAGGGCAGGTTCACATAGAAATATTAGAAAACAGAGAAGGATATAAAGAGCAAAGATGAAAACATTCCAAATCCTACTGTGTAGATATAATCTATGTTGATATTTAGCATCTATCCAGAGGTAGAGCTATAGCACAATCATTTATATGTATGTACATACACATGCATTTACTTTTTATAAAAATGAGATAATATTGAACATGCTGTTCTGTAGCCAGTTGTTAAAAGAATTTATCTTTTCTTTTTTTTGGAAACAGGTTCTCACGGTGTCCGCAGGCTTGAGTGCAGTGGCATAATCTCACACTGTAACCTCTACCTCCTGAGCCTAAGCAATCCTCCCATCTCAGCCTCCTTAGTAGTTGGGATTACAGGCCTGTGCTACCATGACTGGCTAATTTTTGCATTTTTTGTAGAGATGGGGTTTCATCACGTTGCCCAGGTTGGTCTTGAACTCCTGAGCTCAAGCCATCTACCCAACTTGGCCTCCCAAAGTGCTGGGATTACAGGGATGATCCACTGCTTCCAGCCTTAAAAGAATTTAATGGCTGTGTTTTATTTATACATTTTCAGTCATTCATTCATCAATAAATACTGATTCAGGCCCATTATGTGTTAGGCTTGATTCTAGACAAGAGAGGGAAACCACAAATGAGAGACATGGTCTCTTCCCTTGGGGAGGGTGTAATGAAGTCCGTCAGTTTTGTGGATTGTGGTTTCTTTCTGTGCTTTATGTTCTTGAAGTCTTCTTCCATCCTAAAATCAGACAGTCACTCTATTTTCTCATGTTTTCACTTTTTACATTGCCTGAATCCATCTAGAAATTGTTTTGGTGGATGAAAATTTTTCTACTTTTTTTTTTTTGAGACAGAGTCTCACCCTGTTGCCCAGGCTGGAGTACAATGGCTCAGTCTTGGCTCACTGCAACCTCCGCCTCCCAGGTTCAAACGATTCTCCTGTCTCAGCCTCCTGAGTAGCTGAGATTACCGGTGCATACCACCACACCCAGATAATTTTTATAATTTTAGTAAAGACAGGGTTTCACCATGTTGGCCAGGCTGGTCTCGAACTTCTAACCTTGTGATCCACCTGCCTCGTCCTCCCAAAATATTGAGATTACAGGCATAAGCCACAGCATCTGGCCCTCAAAATTTTTCTACTTTTAAACTGGTGGAGGACAGCAACAACCACAAAAGGAATAAACCCTTTTTCCTTATAGACAAGTGGGCAAGGAAGGAAAGTACAGTGTTGATTCTTCACAGGAGACTGATGGAATTACAATAGACTTCTGTTCTTTAAGGTAGCCAATTACCATTTTTTTAACCTGGAAAGATACAGTAATAGTCTATGATAAGGACATACTACCCCAATATGTTTTTAAAACATTGCAATTATTCACAAAGTGGGAGATATTTTCTTTCATTTAAAATCCCCTTGGGCCCAAAAGATATAGCTATCAAGAGGGGAAACTGTCAAAACTCTTATTAGTTGGTTGAGTGTTATTTTCTGCTCAGATTTGTGTCATTTAAAACCCTGAGAAAATGTTTTTTGGAGGGCAGTTTGTCCCTATTAGAGTTTTAAGTGTTCAAACCCTTGACTTAGTAGTTCTGCTGCTAGAAATTCACCCTATGGATGGAGTCACAAAAGGAACTCTAAGAGGAATATAAAGGAAGATTCATTGCAGGCCTGTCTATAATTGCAAACAAACCACTGGGAACCACCTAAATTATCTATTAGCAGCAGACTGGTAAAGTAAATGAAGCCACATCTGTGAACTGCCATGCAGTAGTTGCAAAGAATGTGGTGGGATTCCATGTGCTGAATGAAATAGTAAAATCTCTAAGATGCATCACTAAGTGAAGAAAGTAAGCTGAAGGGCAGGTCTTTTGTGTTAAGAATAAAAGACCCCAACATATAACATGTTGGTGTATCCATTTTTTTCTGGTAGGATATGTGAAGACTAATAGGAATTGTTGCCTGAAGGAACAAGCTGATAGGGATGAGGTGAAGAGCGAGTCAAATGTTTGTTTTATTCCTGTGTGGATGGTGTGAATTTTTTCACCCTGCACATTTATTACTTTTATTTATATTTTTAAATGTTCACTCCATTTATCTAAGCAGGGGGATTATAGACTCTTGGTGTTTCCTTCTTTATACCTTTCTATATTAAAAAATGAATACAGATCAGAAATGTTCACCAGATACTGGCATCTGAGAAACAAACAAAAACATGATTTGTCAAAGTCAGAAAAGGAGTGTATGTCTTCTGTTTGGAATTATGCTAATTTCTTGGAGTTTGCATTCCTTTGTTGTCATCAGAATGCTGCACATTGTGTTCCCTTTCTATTTTTGTGCACACTATTTTGTTTTGCATTTCCAGCCACGACAGCTATGTTCAATTGTGCCCCATCGCCTCTCCTGTTCTGTGGCCTGTGACTATGGGAACCGCGGGCAGCCAATGGGACTGCTGCTTACCGTGAGGTCCATGCAGTGTCCACTCCTACTTCCTGCCCTGAGACATTGCCTCCAGGCCTGGCATGTCTTCCTAAGACAGGCCTATCAACCCAATGGATCCATCTGCCCCTTCCTCCTCCTGTCCTCTAATTTTGGGGAGACATATTCTGATATCCAGAGATCCTGGATTTAGAGCATCTCCTCTGTTCTTGGTAAATTGAGAACCTTCCCAGCTGCTGCCTCATCTGCAGTAGTTACTTTCAGATGAAAAGTTCAAATGGGAAAGAGATATTTTACATTTGTTCTTTTCGTTACACTATTCGATCCCCGTGGAGATGTCTTCTACGGGGATCGAAAGAAAGAATATATTGGTTCACCAGGCATTGCTGAAGGTTCCAACACAGCCTTGACCTGTTTTTGTTTGAAACTGGGAAACGCTCACAAATGTAAGAGGCCTCCTTTTTTTGGAGAGTGGAGGGATTTAACATCAAGATGTTTTGCATTTTCAATAGCTCATTTGCTCTGGATGGTTTTTGGCAGTTAAATGTGGAGGTGGCGAGGTAATAGGTTTCATGTGTCCTGAGTGGAATTCACTCAGAGCCAAACAAAAGTTGCTCTGAATATGTCTCTTTTCATGGTAAAGTACTCTGGAGTCAGACTGTTTAAGTTTCAACTCCTGTTTGGCCACTTCTTAGCTCACGACTTTGGGTACTTCACTTACGGTAGCTAAATTTTAGTTGTTTCATCCACAAAATTGAAGATATTAAAGTACCTACCTCAGAGTGTGATAAGGATTAAGTGAAAAACTGAAAGGCAGTTCTTACTATAATGCCTGACACATAGCAAGGCATCAATAAACTCAGTTGTCATAATTATTCTTACCATTGTGGTCTATACCACCACCATCATTGTGGTTATTAGGCTCAACCAGTACACAACTGAATTTTGGTTGCATGAGTAAATTGCAGTTGTTTAGACAAAATCCTAAGCCAAAAACTTGGTGCTAGGTAGAAAGGAAGCACCTTCATTCATTAAGTCCCTGCATTCTACCAGGTGATGTGCTTGATTCCATGTCTGCTGTTTCTCATTTCAATCCTGCAGTAGCATTTTATGGTAGTTCTATTTCAGCATTTCAGACTGAGTTCCAATTGTCTGATGCTTACTAGCCATGTGACCCTGTCTCTGTATCTTCTTGTGCCTCCATTTTCTCCTCTGTAACATGGGGATAATGATAGTCCTTAACTCATTAGCTTGTTGTGAAGATTAAACATGTTCATCACACAGAACAGTACCTGGTACACAGCAAGCACTAGGTAAATGTTCAGTAACATGACTTTATAACTCAGGAAGGGCACCTGTGACAGTATGGAACGTGTGAGGTCATTGTTCTCCTTAGTATTGTGGAATGTTAATGATGCTGAAGGAACCTTAGAGCTAAGCTGGCCCAACCTACTCATTTCACAGATGGGGGATCCAAGGCCCAGAAACAATAAGGGACTTGTCTAAGTCACTCAGGGAGTTAGTGACAGAGCCCCTACCTGATATGAGATCTCCTGACTCCTAGTTCAGTGCTCACAAGGCTTCATGGCGGGAATAAGGCAACACACAGAGAGTGATGAGATGGAGGTCACATTCTTTGGGACAGTTTGATTCTGTTATTCCTGGCATTTGGGACTTTTTGAGAGTCCTCTGCCATTCTGCCTACCTTTATTTTAGATTTTTCCACCGCAAGGGGCTTATCAATGTGATGTCATAAAGCAGGTCTTACTTTCTCATAAGAGCCCATATCAGACTGCTTCCCTTCTTGGTCTTCAGGGGAAACCAAAGGGAAGCTCTCCTAGCAAAGAATTTGATGTTATGACCATCAAAGCAAAAGTGCAGCTATATGGCGAAATAATTACTCAAAGGGGACCGGGCACAGGGGCTGACGCCTGTAATCCCAGCTCACTAGGAGGCCAAGGCAGGTGAATCACGAGGTCAGGAGTTCACAACCAGCCTGACCAACATGGTGAAACCCCATCTCTACTAAAAATACAAAAAGTAGTCAGGCGTGGTAGCATGCGCCTATAATCCCAGCTACTCAGGAGGCTGAGGCAGGAGAATCGTTTGAACCCAGGAGGTGGAAGGTTGCAGAGAGCTGAGATCACACCACTGCACTCCAGCCTGGGGGACAGAGCCAGACTCTGTCTCAATAAATACATATATACATACATATATACAGACATACATACATCATATATACAGACATACTTAAAGGGTCATACTGTGGGCAGACGTTAAAACAGACAAAGGGTCATACCATGGGCAGACCTTAAAAACAGACTTAAGATACAATCCATGTGGGCTATAAGGTATCTATAAAAGACCCTAAGTGGAAACTCTGCTGTGTTGTGCATTTGACTTGACACTGATAGGCCAGATATATTGATAAGGTGAGATGAATGATAATATTGCATCTAAATTTTATGGGATGTTTCTTAAGGTTTTGGGTGTTAAATTACCGCTTCTAAAAGCCAGTATTGAGGCTCAAACTAATCAATGCCTTCTTTTTCTTTAAAAAATTATCTTGATCATATTGTTTTTATTACAAATGAAACATGAAGGTAGAAAGTAGAAAGGTAGGTTACAAGAGGTGGGGAACGGAGTGTGTGTGGTGGAGGATGAGAGAGCTCGGTTAATGGGTACTAACATACAGTTAGGTAGAAGGAATAAGATCTAAGGTTGGATAGCACAGTAAGGTGACTTTAGTTAACAACAGTGTATTTTATATTTTAAAATAGCTAGAAGAGAGAACTAAAAATGTTCCCCACACAAAGAAATGATAAATACACAAGATGGTGGATGTTCTAAATACCCTGGTTGTTATACATCCTATGCATGTAACAAAATATTGCATGTACCCAACAAATGTGTACAAATACGATATGTCAATACAAAATTTAAAAGTAAGTAACTCCAGAAAAGAATACAAAGCAGGCAGTTCCCTCTTTTGCAGATAGATGGCAAGCTCAAGGCCAAATAGTTGAATAAAAAAGAAGTTATGTAAACGAAAATGCTGGTTTAAACTAAGCTACGAGGAATGAATAGAATTGTGGAATTATCCACTTTTCATGGTGATGTTGCAGGTTAAATGGGTACACGGCTAGGCAGAACAACGTAGAAAACTTACCTTACTTGTCCTTCTGACCAAGCCTTTTAAAGTTATCGTTTAAACTGGCTCTGAGTTTTATTTCTTAGTTTTGTAGGATCAGAAAATCACATACCAACTTAGCTTTCAATCTACTTATCTACAAACCTAAGTGCCTGTTTATTCATGTTTTAGTGGATGGACACTGCAGGGGTCTTAGCAAGTGCCATGTCTCCATTTAGCTAACTAAGTGGGAAGCCTGAATAGAAATCAGGATTGTGATTGGTGACCTTGAAGATACAGCCAGGAGAGTGAGTTTTAATATCTGAGGGTGTTGAGATGAGATAACTGATCTTGAACAGGGATGTGTCTGCTGAGCAAACTCAGCATTACTTGTTAGCTGGACAGGCAATTGGACAAAGCTGAGTGAGCACCTCTTCAATTTTTTTTTATGCTTGATTACTCAGGTTTTCAGTTTTTAGACAGACCATTCTTCTTTTTTCCCCCTCAGACATAAATAGCATTGACTCTGAAGTAGTGTTAAATAGGTAATTATAACCCAACCATGCCTGAGATGACACTGTGATTTCTTAATAGAAAAAGCTTGTTGGGCCCCTACTTGCAAGTTGATTTTTCATAATCTAATTCTCAAAATGTCACCTTATTTCTTCGTGTAACCCATATAAAACCTAGGCACCCTGGCAATCCAGTTTCAGCATGAGGTCGTATTCAAAGAAACACAGGCTAGTTGGCCAAAGTAATTTCAGTATCCTTACTGAAATCTTCTGGAGAACATCAGAGAGGAATCATTTTATAAGCCACAGTAAAATATCTCAAGATTCTCTTTTCCTGATTTCCTGACCTTAATATCTCAGCCTTTTCATTTTAAACTCTTGATCTTTAAACTGTCTCTGACCCCTTTCAGTGATTTATTTCTACATTGCTTCTTTCCTTTTCTTGGTCTTCATTTTCCCCCCTAAATAGTGTCCCCCACCCATTCCCTTTCCAAGTGCAACTATATAAAACAGTCTGTTTCACGCAGTTTTTCATATTTCCTCTTTCTCTGATTCTGCATTGGAAAAGCCTAGGAACCCGCTGACAAAAAGTCACTTAAAAGGTTTGGGGCAGGGGCACAAAATTCCCTTTAGCTCACATGGAAGGAAGTCAAAGCTGAAATCTCTTCATTTAGCAATAGAAATAATAAAGATTGTAACATTTACAATTTAATGTATTTTCTCTACCTTCCTCTTGTCTAAATTCTATGATCTCATGATGGCAACAGGGCCTTGAGTAGGTCTTCTAGTCTCTTCCCACTGCTGTGCCCTGGGGTGCTAGGTATCAGCCCAAGTCAGAATGGCGGTTCAGTGGAGGAAAGGAAACACCCTATTTCTGCCTCTGACTACTTTCCCTGCTTAGTTAGCCTCTTCCCCTCTTTCCCTGTTTCTCACTAACTCAGCTGAGACACCCACCTTGTCCCCAGCCACAGCCTGGCATCCCCGAGTACCCCAGTTGCAGCCCAGTCAGCAAGAGAGAAGAGGGAGTCTCAAGGAGCAAAAAGGTGGATATAGGCTTCCCTAATGACAGGTACTTATCATACTTGACTTCTCATCATAATTATTGAACAGAGTGTGCTCCATTCTCTATGGATGCTCTTTAACAATAGTTTACGTGTTCATAATGTTATAATCCTTCCAGAAAATGCTTGCCAGGAAATATATAATTTATAGAAAGAGAATGAAAGTGGCTTATTAGGCTTCCCAGATAGTGGAGGAATCTGGAAATCTTCCTAATGGATTGAGATCACGTCCTTCCAGATGTCTCTTCAGGCACACTACCCTGAATGGTTTGCTACTGTCAGCTCATTATGCTTTTCCCTGGAATTTCCACTTCCCCCAGCCTTTTTCCCCAGAATAAGCTTTCCATGATTCTTTCCCAGAATTAACCTTTTCAACTCTTTCCTCATATGCATAGCAACAGTAATCTATTTCATGTGGGTTAATGTCTTTAGCATTAGGACACTTCTGGTCTTATGGACTGATGGCTAACGTGTTTTTAATAACATATTTTGCTTCTATTGAAGTCATGAGTACAAATTTGTAATGCATTTGAATGAGGGATATAGACATACAGAAACACAGTTAGAAGAGAGAAAAAAAGGATAGAACACTCAGAGATGCTCACCAAGCATATATTACATGTATTCATCATGCCATGTTGCAGGTTTTAGAGATGTGTCAGCCAAGATCCTTGTCCTCAGGGAGCCCATAGTTTGTTAGAGAGAGAAGATGTGTACATAGTTAAGTATATAAAGAGCTACAGTGCTTGAGATCTAATGTAGAAAAATCCACAGCCTGTGAGGAGGGCAGAGAAAGGAGGGAGTGATGTGATCTATTTGGAGGGAACAGAAAAAGCTTCTGTATTTGTCCATACTCTTTGAGTGGTAAGTGTTAGAAACATTACTCAAACTAGCTTAAGAAAAAGGGAGATTTATTAGTGTATGTAATTTAGGAAACCCAGGGTTGGTTCTGGCTTCATGCGTGACAAGATCTGGGACTCAAACAATGTAGTGGGACCCTTTTTTCTCTTTCAACTCTGCCTCCCTCTGCATGTTGACTTTATTTTCTTCAAGGTAGATGCATCTCTTTTATGTGACTTGGAAAAATTGCTAGTCAGAAGTATATTATCTCAGCTTAATCCTAGTGGTAGAATTTTTTTTTTTTTACTTCTCTCCTGGTATCTATGTGTCTGTCCCTAGAAATGTCTCTAATTGGTCTTTCTCAGTTCACTTAGCCATCCCTTGGATCAATGGCTGTTGCAAAGAGATAAGGTAGCATGATTGCCCTAACCTGGCTCACATACAAGTCCTGGCAGCAGAAGGAGCTAACCATGACTGGCATTTCCCAAAGAGCCATTCACAGTGAGGGTAGATGTGTTTCCCCAAAGGAAATAAGACTAGGCAGATCATAATTGATGGATGTTCACCAAAGCTTCATTGATATTTAAACTGTGCTGTCATAGATGAATATTTTTTGTCAAATGAAGCAGCAAGGGACATCTATTATTGTTAGAGGAATTAATAAGAGCAAAACTAAGAAGACATGAACCAGCCTGGAAGATCAGGGGACTAGAAGTAGTCTTTGAGGTTGGAGCATGGTAGGGGCCGTGGCTTAAGATGAAGCTGTGAGACTGACAGGAGCCTCATTGGCCACACGGGGGAACCTGCTCCTTGCACTGTAGAGACATCCCTGGTTTTAGACAGGGGATGGGGGCGGTCAGATTTCCATTTTAGAGTATCACTATGGCAGCAGTGTGGAGATTGACTTGGAGAAACCAAGAGTGGAGGCAGGGAGACTAATAGGGAAACCACACAGTAAACCAGCTGGAGTAAGTTCTGTGGTGTGCTAAAGATACTAATATGGAATAGTCTCCATGTACAGGTAGGAGATAAAAGAGGGAGTGTTAAGGCAGTACTCAAGGTTATAGTGGGGAAGCAAAAGATGTGGAAACTGGCCAGCAGGATCAACACAACTTGGTCTTTCCAGAAAGTTAGTGTCTAGGATGACTTAGATTTCTGACTTGAGTAGGGTCATTTGCTGAGATGAAACATATAGAAGAAGGAACAGGTGTGAAGGTAGAGGGTGGGGCATTGCTTAAGATGGTGACTGCATGCGTTTGAGTTTGGGGGAGTGTCTGTGAACAGTTGGCAGTTCAGCATAGGGATCTGCAGCTCAAAGGAGAGGTAGAGTTGTAGAGTTGATGAGAATGAAGGGCCCAGGGGTTACTGGTTTTGTCCTGGTTAAGGGAAGGAGAAATCTGGAGACCAGTGGGCTTGCCAGGTGAGGAGCACAGCTTGGACCTCAGCCATCAAACAAGGGTCAGAAACTGAAAGTGAGTTCCTTAATGGTGTCCTATGCCAATGTGTTGTCATTTGACTCATATCTAATTCTGAGCATGGGCTGCTTGCCTCTTGTCCACCTAGAAGTGACTTTCAGATCATCACTGTGGGTTGGGTTCAGTGGCTCATGCCTATAATCCTGGCACTTTGGGAGGCCAAGGTGGGCAGATCACCTGAGGTCATGAGTTCGAGACCACCCTGGCCAACATGGCAAAACCCCATCTCTACTAAAAATACAAATATTAGCCAAGCGTGGTGGCACGCCCCTGTAGTCCCAGCTACTTGGGAGGCTGAGGCAGGGGAATCGCTTGAAGCCAGGAAGCACAGGTTGCAGTGAGCTGAGATCACACCACTGCACTCCAGCCTGGGAAACAGTGTGAGACTCTGTCTCAAAAAAAAAAAAAAAAAAAGCCATCACTGTAAAAGGGAGCTCAAACAGTCAAAGAATCCTGCAACAGCTATGGATGCACAGTGGGCCTTTGTCATGAGGCCAGGCCCAGGGTCATCAGTCAGAATGCAGATGTAAACATGCTAATGCCACTGCCTGATTGTATATGCTAACAACTGTTTAGTTCCAAATTCTAACCCAATAATAATAATGAACTCCCAATAAGGAGTTTCCTCAAGGGGAATGTAGGACTACAGCACAAATGGGCTCAGCCTTACTGCTTTCCCACTGTTGCTTCTTCCTGCATCAGCAGTCTTCTGGTCCGTGTGACTCAAAGCCAAAACACCACTTTGCCTCACACCCAGATCCTATTAGTCTTGAGTCTCATCACTTCTGTTTCTTGCATTTGTCCTTCTCTTTCCATTCTGATTGGTACAACTCTAAGCTAGCAAGTTTGTTAGTTCATCCATCCTCACTGCACACCTAGGTGAATGGAGCATCCTCCTAAGGCACTTAAATGATATTTGAATTCAGAGGTTAGGAAACTAGGACCCGTGGGCCAAATCTGGCCTGCTACCTGTGTTTGCAAATAAAGTTTTATTAGAACACAGCCACACTCATTTATTTAAACATTGTCCAGGACTGCTTTTGAACTACAATGGTAGCACTGAGTAGTTGCGACAGGCACAGTATATCCTACAAAATCTAAAATATTTACTTTTCCTCTACAGGAAAAGTGTACCAGCCCCTTTTAATCTGCTTTATACATGAATACCAGATTAATGTTCCTAAAATGCCATTTCACCATATCATTCTGTAGCTTAGAACCCTGCAATGACATTGCCTTGTCCATGCAATAAAATCTAAAATGCTTGGCCTGGCATTTCATGGCCCTCCATGGTATACTCGTAGCCAATCTTCTGAGTCATTGATCTCCGTTCCTAAAAGCGAGCCCTGCACCCAGTTAGATTTTCCTCCTCATTGTCCCTGGAATATGCAGTACATTTCTACCCTTTCTCACCTAGTTCTTTTTGCCTGGAATGTATTGCCCATTTGTATCTACCTAAATCCTACCCATTTTTTATTTTTTTGAGACAGAGTCTCACTCTGTTGCCCAGGCTGGAGTGCAGTGGCATGATCTTAGCTTACTGTAACCTCCCCAACCTGGGTTCAAGTGATTCTCCTGCCTCAGCCTCCCAAGTATCTGGGATTAGAGCCATACATCACCATGCCTGGCTAATTTTTGTATTTTTAGTAGAGATGGGGTTTCGCCGTGTTGGCCAGGCTAGTCTCGAACTTGTGACCTCAGGTGATCTGCCTGCCTTGGCCTTCCAAAATGCTGGGATTACAAGCATGAGCCACTGTGCCCGGCCCTAAATCCTGCCCATTCTTAAAGGAGTAACTTGAAATCTACAACCTTCATGACCATGTCAGTTATAGTGATCATATGAGCCTGCTGCTTGAGCATATAAAGGCCCAGTGCTTGTACTGCCTGGTAAGGTTTCTTCTGCTCAGAGAATGGCTCACCAGTATGATGATGGACATCTCTGGAGTGAGAACTTTCTGTTGGAACAAAGTCACAGCTGTGGGAAGGCCTGGGAACAGTTTGGAAATGACAAGACAGGAATTGAGAACACATGCCACTCAATATTTGTGGAGATCTTGAGTCATCAGCCTCTCATATCTATGACATACATCTTGGTTCTGTATTCAAATGTAGGACAGCTACATATCTTGACAGCCAGTGAAAATGATTGACAAAGTCCAGTAAACCTACTCTTGAAAGATTCTAGAATGTAGAGATAGAAGCTGGTCCTGGAAGCCCTAGCTTTATCATGTGGTATCTCTGAGATGCTGGATAAGTGGGCTGTTCCCACTGTGCCTCACCTTTCCCATCTACTGTCATATATTATATGGTCTTGCACACTCTCTGGGATTAAGTTGCATCAATTATGCACCACTGATTGGAGTTCTTCGGTAAATGGTACATTCCTAAAATATTCACGCATCTTACTTTGTCAGGGAGATCATATCCCTGACTTGGATATTATGTTCTAGTGGCTTAAGATTATGAGCTAATATTTCATAAAGTCTGGGGATCACACAGAAAACCTTGGTTGTAACACACATTATTATTACATTGATTTGAATAGCAGTGGTACAATCATAGTCCCAGAAACACAGCAACTCCATAACATAAAAGCTTCTGTTAACACTGAGCACAGCAGCCTGGCTTCCATGTTGTTGTCGTCCCCAGGATTTGGCTGTTGTATTGTCAAATGCCATTATGTCTTGTCTAACAAGTATCTCCCTGCATATGTGAGTAAAAGAAAATGCTCCAGTACAGTAAATGTCTCAGCAAACCACTCCTGTACACTTTGGAAACGGAGCATTAACCAGAGCAGGTCTTTCTATTCTCATGAATCACATTCATATGCTGTTGATTGTCTGCACTGGAGAAGTATAGAGAAGAAGAATATGAAGGGTGCACTGGAATGGAAAGGTTATGGTGGAAATGCAAGGAAAATACATTCCTTTAAAACCAATTTCTAGGTGTGACCTAGAAGTAAACTTACAACAATAAGACTAAGAGCAAATAACATTGATTGAGCACTTACTTTGTGCCAGGTATTGTTCTAAACCGTTTACATTACATCATCTCATGTAATCCACTCCACAACCAAGTGGTTTGGGTGCAGTTATTATCTCTACTTTATGTAGGAGAAGACTGAGACCCAGGGAGGTAGAAGAACTTGTCAGAAGTCAGACAAGGTAGTAAGTGGTAGGGCTGGGAGCCGGACCCAGACAGACAGATTCCAGACTTCATATTTACCGTAACCTCAGCTGCCCCACCCACATGAAATGCTAGCCCAAGGCTAGTGGCAGCAAAGATCACCCATTTCATTTGCATTGTTGGATGATTTGTCCTATAAAATTTGAAATGACATCAGATTATTTATGTCTGTGATTCTGATCAAATAAATCTCACCCAGAATTTCCCACTGTTTTATACTATGGTATTTGCAGTTTATAAGAACCTCTGCCTTTTGGATTGAGACATTTTTATTCTTTGTGTCCAAATTAACACTGCACAGAACATGGCTCTGTGTGTGTGTGTGTGTGTGTGTGTGTGTGTGTGTCTGTGTGTGCGTGTGTAGAAACCGCCTTTTCTTTTGGATTAAATTCTTGCAGCCTGGCTGAGTGAGGAGAATTTCTCCCACTCTTCAAGCCTACAGCAGACATGTTAGGAGGATGCTGCTGCTTGCAACACACCCAGAGACGGTGGGGCAGGTGACACTGCGTGTGTGCCCAGTGTCTCTGGAAGTGTCTACACAGATGTGTGCTGCTGCTGCTGCTGCTGCTGCTGCTTCCTGCCTTAAAATTTCTGGAGCCAACACCCACCCACTCTTACAGCCTCTCTCTCTTTATTTTCAAGGAAAAAAGAAAGAGACAGACTGAAATAGAAGGCAAACGACAACAGCTTGACGAGCAGATACTTCTACTGCAGCATTCCAAGGTAAGCGGCTGATCCCAGGAACCTATTCCATTATTAGACATGCAGATCACACTCCGGAGAGCTGGGCAGTGCCTGCCCTGCCGTGAAGGCGCTGCCGCCAACCAAACCAGCCTTTTTCATTCAATCGAGGAAACCATCTCTTGGCTTTTCTTGTGAATTTCTCAAATTCAGGGCATTATTACAGCATTCCAATTTCTGCAAGCATAAGATGACAGTGTGCATGTGGACAGGGTGGAGGGTTTGTGCATGTGAAGTGTGGTGGCTATATATAGATATTGGATGAGAATACTCCACAGGGTGGGTGAGGCAGCATTTCAGGATTGTTTCTCCCATGCATAGGTGCTGGGTGTGTTTGCTCAGAGGCTCCAAAAGATATATTTCACAGACTGTTCTTTTTTCTTACATAAAATTGTTATTTCCTTTCTTGATATGCAGAAAAGGGAGATTAAACAATGTGATCTGATAAAAGAATAACACTGTATATTTCAGAGTATTCATTTATTTTCGTTCTACTTTAACAATTCTGAAAGTGTTCTCTGAGAGCAAGCAGTTGGTCAAAGATGGCTTTGAAATGATTTGACTTCGATGGGTCTCCATTGTACCATCTTAAAAAGAGAGAGAGGCAGAGAAACAGAGACAGCACACAAGAGCTGTTTATTTTTTCTTTAAAACATAATGCACTTAAGCATCGTCATTGACTACAGCCCAGGAGAAAGCTCTGTCACTGTCACAAGGACCCCACTGGTTGCAGAATGTTGCTTTTCAAATGTTCAGAGAATAATGTGACCACATTCCAGTGGCCAGCCTGGAGTTACTGCTTGCCTTTGACTGCCCCTGGGCTTTTTTGTAGGAAAGCCTTCTGCTCACCCCATGTTGCTGTGACATTGCCTGCACAGAGCTGCATTGCTCAGAGGGCTGGGTGGGAAGGTGGCACTGACTTTTGGGGTGATGCTTGGTATGAATTATTTGGATTTTTTTTTTCAACAAGATAAACCTATATGGCTACTTTTCCCTATCCTTTTCTAGAAATCAGGATTGTGCTAAATGAATTTCCAAAATGAGAACCATCGGCAAGCAAGTTACTGATTGAAAATAGCAGCATGACCTATATCTGCTTAGCATGTTTATCAGTTTACCATTAACCTTAACCAGAGAAATGTGCTTAAAGGAAGAAAAGCAGCATGATACTGAGGATATTGCCTGTTTCTCTCTGTTCACCACATGAATTCATTGACAGATCTTTCTTTGTAGACACTTGCATGTATCCCATGTGCTGTTGCTCTTTCCCCACAAATGTTCCTGAGGGAGGATGGAGGGCTAAAATTAGTATCCTCTTCTCACAGAGAGGGGCCCTTAAAAACACCTAATAGAACTGAGTGAATTGTTCAAGGTCAATCTGGACAGAGTGAGGCCTCTGGCTCAGAGTGCAGTCCATTCACTATGGTACTTGTAAGAGACCAACATGTACTAAAACCTCAGTGAATTTCTGGTTAAAGGTGAACTTCTAAATAAAGCAACTGAATGAAAAGAGAGGCTGCTTTTGGCTAGACAGCCTCACTTTAAGCTCAATGTAGTTCTTTGCTTTTGTATTCCCTGAACCTAGTCAGGGAATAAACATATGTCAAAACATCAAGGGATTTTTTTTTTTTGGTCTCCCTTCTCATGATCCTGTATGCTAAATAAGATACTGAGGACTCATTTATTGCTGACGTCCAGTGCTGTATTACTATATTCTGTTGATTTTACATCTATTCATTTTTCATCTATGCATCCATTCATCTATCCATCCATCCATCCAATCAATAGAAACCACAGTAAAAATTACTTGGTCTTATATGGGAAAGCAGTGAGGTTCTTCTCAAGGACTTGGAAACAAGGGAATCCTCTACTTCTTTATGGTTATCTTGGTAAAATTCTCACACAGCTGCTGAGATTGGCTATCTGAGGGAACACTCAACACTTGCACCATGGCAACCTTGCTATTGCAGGGTAGGAGGTGGGTGAGGTGGGGAGGACTGGAGGTGATGATAAGTTACTAAGTGGAGGTCAGTGCATTGTATGCCTCTCTCTGGGAAAGGCTTGTGTGGACAGAATGAGGGTTAGTTGTTTGCCTTGAATACTGAAAAAAGAAAGCTCAGAGATTCCAAAGGTGGTGGTGGTTGTCTGATACTACTTGCAGAGAGACCCCCCAGCTTTGGGGCATCCTGAATTTCTGTATGCTGGTGAGGTGGGGTCAGTGGTAAGGTGAGGAGGGTCCTCAGATCTCACCGTGGCCCAGGTGACACTTCCCTCAGGACCTTGCCTCTCTTTGTTCTGAATTCATCCTCCCTATAACTAATCAGTTATTTTGATATAAGGAAGGAGTTGCCTGATTTGAAGGATAGGATCACTTTAGGCACTAGGAAGGAATATGTTTCACTTTAAATCAATAAACTGGTGACTGAACTTGAATAACATGAGACTTTTTCCCTGTAATCATCCAGTTTGCAGCCTAGTGGCCTCGCCCCTGGATTGACGTATGTTCATGGAGGTTATATTTTCTCCTCTGTGAGCCTCTCTAAGGAGTCAGCCAGCTTTCTGCTGGTAGCCTGTTATCCACCGCCAGCAACAGTCACCATTTTTTTGAGTGCCTAACGTGTGCCTAGTACTTTAAACATCTACCCTCAATAATGACAAGACGGTTATTACTCTCTTTGTCTTACAGGTGTGGGAACAAACTTATGAGGTCAAGTAATTTGCCCAAGACCATAGAGACTATAAGTGAGGGAGCCTGAGAGGAACTCCTGGGCTGTCTGCTTTCAAAGACTGAGCTCTTTCCAGGCCACTGTTCTCTTTGAAAGAAATGTTTCCTTTGGAATAATTCATCTAGTGAGACGCCAGTTACCATCACTGCTGTCTCTCTCACTCTAAATATATTGTTATGGACTCCAGAAAATTTAAATTATGTGGAGACACATCACAGTGATTACTGAAGTTTTTTAAAGTAGAGGACATTAGAAAATATGTCAGTAATCAATATTCATGTCACTAATTTGGAAAATCCCAGATATTCTCTAAGAAGAAAATATTCTCACTGCATTAGAGTTAGTTGTCATGTTTATAAGATATGATTTTCATATTCTTTATATAATTATCATATTCTTTATCTTTAAGATATAATTCTCACATGTGGGAATTATCAAATAGTCTGTGGACCCTTATGCTCATGCAATGAGATGGATTATTTAGACAGATTCACTGGTCCCTAGTCAAAGCAAATAAATAGAATGCAAGACAGTAGTTTGGGCATTCATATATAGTTTTAGAAGACTTACTCATCACAATATTTAGGAGCATATAGTGAGCAACTCACAAAATGGAATATCATCACTTTATATGTGGACTTTGAACAAATTCTAGAATACAATAAAAGACCAAAGTATAAAATGGTAAAATACTAGCTGCTACATACCAGTGGTTGGGAAACCTCAAGACACTTTGAACTCCAGGACAAATTAAACTCCTCTTTTTAAAGCATCCTTAAGCATATGTAGTGTAATGTAATAATTTCTAAGCATTACAAGTAGAACTAATAAGCAATTTTTATAGCTATATTATTTTATGATTATAAATGGAAAGAGTGTATAATGATTGTAAAAACTAAATTTAAAGGTACAGGAAAATACAAAGAAAAAAACATATGTACTGTATACTTACCATTCAGATAGAACCCATACAGAGGTGTATCCTTCTATACTTTTTTCCCCAGTATATTTCTATAGATTAAGACATGTCATCATTGTTCACAGAGCTCACCGACCTGTGGGTAAAATGAAATTATACTAACATTAGTATTGAAATAATATTAACCTTTACCTCTTTTTTATATGGGCTCTTTTTAATTTCCATACAAAAAATTATAATTTTCACAAAATCCCATGAAGCATTCTTTTACTTGAGGATAACTGACTTTGATGTCATCCTTGAAAAGAATGTCTCTATCTCAAACTCTTAGCTGTGATGTTTCTTATACTTCAATAGCATAAATCCATCTAGAATTTATTTACAGATGAGATATGCAGCAGGAGTATAACTTTACTTTTTACTGATTCTGAGCCACTTGTCTCAACGTGATTTATTGATTAATTCATCATTTTCCTCACTGATTTAAATGTCTTCTTTATCACCTACATATTTCTGACTTACATTTGAGTCCACCATTTATGGATTCTTTTTATTCCATTAATCTGCCAATTCCTATGCCAGTATTGTTCTCATTTAATCCCTATAGCTTTTTAATATATTGTAATATTTCATAAGACAAGAACTATCATTATTCTTTTGAAAAATTGTCCTGGCTTTTTATTTCATAGAAACAATTATTTATTCTTATTGTTTTTATAATGTGACTTGTGATCATATAGATTTTAAAAAAATAAATCCAATATAGTACTATATCATACTAGAGCAAAATGAATTTAATATTTCCTTCTGCCCCTTGGTTGAATTGCCAGAGATTTGTCTATTTTATTGGTCTGTTCAAAGTCCCAGCACAGAGTAGGCACTCCCTACCTACTGCAATGTGAATTCCTTGGAGACTGTCATATTTACAAAGGTTTGTCTGACAGAGTTGGCCCTGTCAGAATCAAATTGCTAATACCACATCTTCAATACATAAACTGACTTTGAATTACTTATTCATGAACAGGGAACACTCACTAGAGCTTTCTTCTAATCCAAGCTATGAAAATTGTCATTATATTTTGAAGACCACAGCCTTTTCTTCCAAGAAAGCTGAATGAAAAAAAAGATGAAAGGCTGAATTGTGACCCTGTGAAATATTTATTGTCAGCCCACTAAGGTCATTTGCTGAAGAGCCTGAAGGTATCAGAAGCCTTGCTGTAAGGATATTACAGTGTCTTTCCTGGTTTTGAACCCTTAGCACTAATTTTAGACTTTTACTTGTTACTGGGATATGTGAAAGGCTTATTTTAAATTTTAAAATATTGAACAGATGGGCACAGTACACAGTGTAGAGTAACTTCTTATCTCCTCCCTTGTTTCCATACACAGAGCTTGAATGAAAGTTAAAACCTGATTTCTTCTATCAAAAGTCTTGGGTCGGCTTCTCCCTGTGTGGACTGAAGTATATAACAAAATCTCAAAGCCAAACCAAAATCTTACTGGGAGTCAAGAAGGCAGAAGGAAAGAGTGGGAAAGATAGGGGAAGGGAAGGGGAAGAGAGAGAGAGGGCACAGATGAATGACTGAAAACACAAATACAGCTATTGTCTCACACTGAGTTTAACCCATTTTCTGCTAGAAAACTGAATTTAGGCTGGGCATGGTGGCTCACGCCTGTAATCCCAGCATTTTGGGAGACCAAGGCTGGCAGATCACCTGAGATTAGAAGTTAGAGGCCAGTCTGGCCAACATGGTGAAACCCCATCTCTACTAAACATACAAAAATGAGCCGGGCTACTCTGGAGGCTGAGGCAGGAGAATCGCTTGAACCCAGGAGGTGAAGGTTGCAGTGAGCCAACATAGCGTCACTACACTCCAGGCTGGCAACACAGTAATACTCTGTCTCAAAAAAAAGAAAAGAAAATTGAATTTAGCCATACTCCAACCGTCATCCACTAGAATAGCCAATATCAGCTTACAAAGGAATGAAAGATCCAGAGTAAAAAGTAAAATCATAAAAGTATATGAAGGAATCACAGGTGAATATTTTTATCATGAGGGAAAGGAAGTCTTATCTAAGTATGACATCAAAGCCAGAATGTGCAAGTAAAAAGATAGCCAGATATGAATTTATAAAAATAACAAACATCTGACCAGGAAACAATTGGAGACTTATTACAAGTTCTGATTCACCTCCTACTTCCCCACTCTGCCCCACCCAGCCTCTCCAGACATGCTTCACTATTTACCAGGGTCACCCCAAAAACTGGCATCTAGGCTGGGCACAGTGGTTCATGCCTGTAATCCCAGTACATGGGAGGCTAAGGTGGGAGGATCATTTCAGCCCAGGAATTCAAGACCAGCCTGGGCAGCATAGAGAGATTCCATCTCTACAAAAAGAAAGTAAGAAAAGTTACTTCATTGTAGTTACCTTAGCTGCAGATGAAAAGATTAGGTTAGACGATCTCTGTGATCTTTTTTAGCTTTAATGATCCAAGATTTTATACTTGCTAAAATACAGTGTATGTGCATGATTTTCCAGTAATTCCTCACATGTCAGCCTTTGTGGATGAATAAAAGATACCACCCTGACTGAGAGGACTCGGGGGCCAGTGGGGGAGCCAGAGCATCGATATGGAACCCACCATTAGAGGAGCTGGAAAACAGTTTTCCATGTTAGGAAGTGGATCAGTAGCACCTGATGATTTTGTAAATCCTATTTGAGCAAAAAAAAAAAAAGGATTCTTGGGTGATCTTATACAGAGGCAAGATAGCAGAGTGTTCCTTTTGGCTTCAGATCTCAGATCCACAGCTCACTCGATGTAATACTGTAGATAAGTTAGTTAATGTTAGCACCTACATTGTGGGATGTTTGTGAAAGTTAAGTGGATTTATATGTAAAGCACATAAAGCAGTAAGAATTCTGTTATTGTCACCTTCATCACCCAGTAATATGGCTGTAAATAACATTTATGTATCTATGACTCCCAAATTGACATCTCCAGCCGTTGGCCCTTAAACCCCAGTCTTCCATGTTCAGCTGCCTTTCTGACACTTCCACTTAGATGGATGTCACTTTCATTTAGAAGCCTCTCATACTTAACATGCCCAACTTGAAATATTTGATTTTCTGCTTTTCTACCATTTGTTCTTCTACTCTTCCCAGTCTCCAATTGATGATACCACTATTCACCCTTTCACTGAAACCAAATGTCTATACGTCACCCTAATCCTTCCCTTTTTCTCAGCCCACATCTAATCTATTGCAAGTCACATTGATTCTACCTCCAGAATGCACCACCATGCCTTTCATTTCTTTGGTGTCTCTTCTGTTTCAAGCTAATATGCTTTGTCATTTGAACGATACAGTAGACTCCCATCAATTATACTTTGTAATCCTGCCCCTTGCAATCTGTTCTTTCTATTGTGCTTAGAATACACAGCAAACTCCTTAATAAGGCTACAGAATTCTACCTAATCTGGCCCCTGCTTTCTTCTCCATCTTCAGTTTGTTCTGCCCTCCCTCCCCAACCCACTTATTATGGTCCAGCCTCTCAGGCATTTATTCTGGTCCACAAACACACCAAACTCTGTCCTACCTCCAGGCTAGTACGTTTGCCAATCCTTCCACCTGGAACAGCCTTCCAGATCTCAGATCTCAGCTTGAATGTTCAAGTTATCAGAAAGACCTTTCCCACTTTAAGTGTCCTCCCCTGGTCCCTCTTTGTCACCTTGTCCTGTCTACCTCTTTTTAGGGAGTATCATAGTCTGAAATTATCTTGCATCCTTGTTTATTGTGATGAAGGCTTGGTGAGAAAAGGGACTTGCCTGCCTTCCTGAGCTGTGACTTTGGGGACTGGCAGAGTTCTTGGCACCTAGGAAAGGGATAAGAGAACCACTGCTCTTGAGTTGGGGACACAGGAGGAGAGGATGAGGAGTTCTTTTTGAGATGGAGTTTTGCTCTTGTTGCCCAGGCTGGAGGGCAATGGAGAGATCTAGGATCACTGCAACCTCCACCTCCCAGGTTCAAGCAGTTCTCCTGCTTCAGCCTCCCGAGTAGCTGGGATTACAGGCATGCACCACCAGCCTGGCTAATTTTGCATTTTTAGTAGAGACAGAGTTTCTCCATGTTGGTCAGGCTGGTTTCGAACTCCCGACCTCGGGCGATCTGCCTGCCTCGGCCTCCCAAAGTGCTGGGATTACAGGCGTGAGCCACTGTGCCCGGCCTGAGGAGTTCTTTTAAATCATGTTGTTTGACCAGCCAGCGAGAAAGCTTGTGTATTCTTCAAGCATTTGGATAGTCGTAAGTCCTCATGCAGGGGTACTCAAATTGTGGTCATCAGTCTGACGTTGTCAATGACAGCATCACCTGGGAGCTCATTAAAATTCAAATTCCCAGGCCTTATGCCAGACTTAGAGAATCTGCGTCTCCATGGGTGGGTCCTGAAATCTGTATCTTAGGAAGTTCTCCTGGTGATCCTTATGCATACTGAGGTTTGGGAAACTCAGTTCTTGTTTTTTGTTTTCCAAAGCTGACCAGGCAAATAGAGCAAGAAACAGATTTACTTTGGGCGTTCCCTCTGTCCTCCTTTCAGAAGCCCCTGTCAAGGTTATCTTTGTCCAGCCACCAGCTCCCCATCTGCTCCTTCCTTGTACTGACTCGCCATGGTGGCATTCATTTGACAAATGTGAAGTTTAACAGTCCTTAGCACCTTGGGAGGCCAAGGCGGGCAGATCACCTGAGGTCAGGAGTTCAAGACCAGCCTGGCCAACATGGCGAAACCCCATCTCTACTAAAGCTATGATACTATGTTGATTATAATACTTTTCTGTGGATGTATGTTATTTGGACAGTAAAAGCCACAAAGAGAAAAGTTTTTTTAATTTTTATTTTTTATTTCTCTTGAGCTCTGCTGCCACCTAATTCTGAAACACTCAGGCAGCCAATACAAGCCAGCACAGTACCCATGCTTTGGATGGTAGAACCCCGTGCATTGGATGGTGCACTCAGTATAGGCCATTTCATTTGGAGACCTGGAGTCAATTAAGGAACCGCCTTTTGAATTGGTGATTTCCCCTGACAGCGTGACTTTGGAGCCAAGTGGGAAATCAACTATGCTTTATTGGCTTCTTTAAAATGTCTAAACACCTTTGTGAAACAGGCTTCTCTGAGACCAGGGCTACTTCCTTTCCCAGTATTTTTTCTTTTTTCTTTTTTTTTTTTTTTTTTTTTAAGACAGAGTCTTGTACTGTCACCCAGGTTGGAGTGCAGTGGCATGATCTCGGCTCACTGCAAGATCCAACATCTGCTTCCTAGGTTTAAGCAATTCTCCTGCCTCAGCCTCCTGAGTAGCTGGGATTACAGGTACTTACAACCACGCCCAGCTAATTTTTGTATTTTTAGTAGAAACAGTGTTTCATCGTGTTGGCCAGTCTGGTCTCAAATTCCTGACCTCAGGTCATCCACCCGCCTTGGCCCCTAAAGCGCTGGGATTACAAGTGTGAGCCACCCCACCCAACCCTGCTACTCCCTTTTTCTGTTGGAGCCTCTCTTCCTGGCTCCTCCTGTTGAGGATGTTCTTGTTGATGTCACGCCCGTATCAAGAAAAGGGACAGGAGTAGAGGGACATGCACCTCTGGGTAACCAGAGTCATTAGGCAGCTTGGGCCAGAGCTACCAGCTGATGGCGGCAGCTAAATTGGTGAGAAGTGAGGGGCTAGACCCTTCACATGGTGGCAGGAGGCACTGTGTGAAGAACAGCAGAGAGAACATTCCAAGAGCAGCCACGTACGTTGCAAGAAGATATGGCTGCCGAGCATCCCTGCTGGGGTGGAGACAGCCAGGACTGTCCACAGCTGCCTTTCCAGAGGGTCCACACCAAAGCCAAGGTTTCCAGGATGCCTGTCCCTCAGAATCCTAAGGTTTTTACCATCTATGGTTTGGACATCTTGAGCACAGGAAGCACCATGAAAGTGTGGTCCCTACCGCTCCCAAATAATTAGAGTAAAGGAAAGTTGAGAATTTCCCAATTGATCCATTTAGTCATTCATTCAATGGAATTGTAGCCCAATTCATCCATTTAGTCATTCATTCAATGGAATTGTAGCCCAAGTCCATAGAATGAAGAGGAAATGGATGAATTGGGAAATTCTAGGTGCTACAGTGAATCCGAAGGTGGATAAAGGACAGTCCCAGCCTTCAAGGAACTGGCAGGCTACAGGGGGAACAGATGTAAAAAGAAATAAATTTAAGGATAGTATGAAAGGGCCATAGAGGGTGTTTCAGAGCCTGTAGAGGTGGAAGGCTTCTCTGGTGGTATTTTACTTGTTCTTTCTTAGGTAAATAAAGCAGAGGCCAAGGGAACAAGATGAACAACAACAGTGGTAAACATTTCTTAGTACTAAGTATGTGTGTGGCCCTTTTAGCCTGTAAACTCCTTTAATCCTCATAACAACCCTCTAAGATGGGCACTGCTGTTGTCTCCATTTTATAGATGAGAAAAGTGAGAGTCAGTGAGGTGAAGGAGCCTGTCCAAGCTCACTCAGCTAGTAAATGTCAGACTGGTTCCAGAGCTCAGGCTGTAAGCCACTGTTCAGTGTGGCCTCTTGTGATCTCTACCCTCTTCCTGAGAGTAAACTTCAGAGCCAGCTTATCGTTCAAGAAAAGCAAAGCAATAATCATTCTTCTACTTTAAAATTGCTACCAATGAACAATTTATTTTGTGCCTATAGCAGATTAAATATCTGAATAAAAATATAAAAACATTAATTGATTAAAAAATGGTCTTTCATAATGTGCTAATAGGATCTGTCTGGGAAATTTTGAGAAGTTTATGGGGAGAACAATGGTTCTGAATTTTTTTTAGAAAGAGCAACCGATTTGTCCCACCCGTTCCTACTTTTCACTGGAAAAGAATCTCTGATAAAGCTTTGACAAGCAACCAACGTAAACAAATTGTACTGCACGCTTTACACATGATTTTATATTATCAAACAATGCCCTATAATGTAAAAACTGTACATTTTAATGCCTACCCTGGTGGTAGATACACACTATTTATACAGAGGACATTTAACAGGCAGCATATATCAATGATGCATAACTGTTTATACATATTGGGGTGTGGGGTGGTTCCTGTCTATAATCTGTGTAAGAGTATAGTAAGGAATAATTCTATGTGAACAAACTCAAGTCTTTAAGCCTAATTATTAAAAAATTACAGGTCAAGAACCATAAATTTGTCTATGTGCTGTAGGAGTAATAAAACAGATCTCCACAAACAGTGATTTTTAATGAAATGATTTATAATGAAAAGGCAAAAATAACACCAATTAAAAACCACGGTCACCTAAACCCACACTGATGATGTGTTGTCAACACAGGGTCTATCCTGGAAGTGCAGGAATTCCAGGCTGATTAAACTTGCTCCTGGCCATGGAGCAGGGTGTCTACAGCACCAAATGAACCCTGGACCTCTCTGTAGAACGGTGAATCAGGACCATGAGTGAAGTCTAATGCACACTGATGTTGTTTAAACAATACTAAGTGTTGGTAATTTTTAAGGACCAATTATAGGTTCATAATAAAATGCCCATAATGCCACATACAAATGGGAGTCTACAGAATTGTGCATCCTTTGCTCATAAGAGCTTCAGGGATTCTGCTCCAAGCCTACATTCCCTGGCTCTCTGTGATTAGAAGAGCTCTTTCTTTTCATCTCGCTCACCTTGCCTGATGAGATCAAATGCAATTCTGGACAGAGGTGATGCCAGGGAGCCAAAGAGCTTTGGCTTTATTCTGTATTAGCTGGCTTCATAGCCATTGCTCCTGCTCTTACTTCGGTTACTTACTGTTGCTGGGAAGAATTGGTCATGTGCCCTGCATCCTCACTGTGGTTCCCTCCAGTGACCACTGACCTCTCCATTGGCACGCTCACTGGTCCTCAACCATGATGTACAGGGTCAGCAGCTGCTGCCATCAGTCCTTTAGGGACCATAGAAGTGGAAGCTGAATCAAAGTTATTCTCTCACACCTACCTCTCCTTGCTTTTCCTTTTAGGGAATTTCAACATGCTTTTTTCTTGAACTGTTTTCATTTCCCATCTCAAAGCAGTAATTACTGCCTCCAAACCACTGACCTGAAACAAAAGCTTTTTATTCTGCTGTACCGTGTAGTAGTATACTTGCACATGTGGGATGTATGATTTCTTTTTTTTTTTTTTTTTTTTTTTGAGGCAGAGTCTTGTTCTATCACCCAGGCTGGAGTGCAGTGGTGTGATCACAGCTCACTGCAGCCTTGACCTACCTGGCTCAAGTGATCCTCTCATCTCAGCCTTCTTAAGTAGCTGGGACTACGGCGTGCACCACCACTCCCAGCTAATTGTTTAATTTTTTGTAGAGATGAGGTCTCACTATGTTGCCCAAGCTAGTCTCCAACTTCTGGACTCAAGCAATCCTCCTGCCTCAGCCTCCCAAAGTGTTGGGATTATGGGCATCAGCTGCCATTCCCACCTAGAGGCATATGATTTTTATAACATTTGGAGATTATTGTTGAAGATGATTGGGAGTCATTAAAGAGTTTTTAAGAAGAGGCATGACAATCTTTTTAAAACAACACTTTAATATAGATATTAGGTGGTCTTAGGAAGTTGCTTAATGAAATTGTAGTTGCATAGAAAAATGCTCTTAATTTTTAGAAGCTCATACTGTCATATTGTTGGGTAAAAATATGTTATTTACTTTAAAATCATTTGATGAAAAATATATGGGAAAATATGGCAAAATGTTCATAACTGTGAAATCTAGATGAGGTTACATGGCCATTCATTGTACAGTTCACTCTGTTTTTAAATTTTTTTAATCATAGAAATAAACCCCTCCAGCGGTTCTTTGGGTGTTGGTCCGGAGGGAACTAGGGAGCCAAGTTAGTGAGGAGGTGAAGGCAGTGATTCAGGCAACGCTGGTGAGGGATGGAGCTAAAACAGCACCACTGCAGAGGGAGAGGAGGGTGTGGACTAAAAAGTATCATCTTGTCTGTTGTCTTCCCTCACTCCCACAGTCCAAAGTGCTTCGGGAGAAATGGCTGCTGCAGGGTATACCCGCTGGAACTACTGAAGAGGAGGAAGCCAGGAGGCGGCAGTCTGAAGAGGATGAGTTCAGAGTCAAGCAACTTGAAGACAACATTCAGAGGTAGGTGGAAACCAGCCCAGGGAACCCTGGCCGTAGTTTTATGGTGCAGTAACCACTGCTCTTCTCTAGGTGGCCTTTCTCAATACTGTTACCTTCGGTACTTGAGAATTTTCTTCCTAAACAAAGCACATTGATGTCGTTTGAACTTTTCCAGATGACTCAGAGTTATGACACAGAGAACTAATTATTTTTTTGTTTTATTTTTAACTTTTATTTTAAGTTTGGGGGTACAAATACAGGTTTGTTATATAGGTAAATTTGTGTCATGGGGATTTGTTGGACAGATTATTTCACCACCCAAGTATTAAGCCTAGTACCTGTTAGTTATTTTTCCTGATTCTCTCCCTCCTCCCTCCCTTCACCCTTTGACAGGCCCCAGTGTGTGTTGTTCCCTTCTATGTGTCCGTGTGTTCCCATCATTAGTTTCCACTTATAAGTGAGAACACGCAATATTTGGTTTTCTGTTCCAGTATTAGTTTGCTAAGGATAATGGCCTCTACCTCTATCCACGTCCTTGCAAAGGACATGATCTCATCCTTTTTTGTGGCTGCAAAGAGTACTAATTATTGCATTGGGCTGTAATACAGCACCGTGATGGCTTCATGGGCCCATGAGGTGTTGTGAGCAGCTCGCCCCTTCAGTAAGTGCTCCCTTTTGAGTTCTCATATTAGCTTTCATCTTTTTCCTCCTTCAGGTTGGGCTGTTAGCTGTTATTGCTGCTGCGGTGGGTGTGTTTTCAAATTTGCTATGTTTGGTCAATTTGAAATGGGAAAACTGTAGTCAACAGTCTTGGGATTGAAATGAAGAGTGCAGAAGTGCTGAGTGAGAGCACCTCTGTAGGTTATGTGCCTGTGCTCTAAAGATACACTTTGTATTGTCTGCTTTCACTGCTCAGAGAGTGGTTTCTTTATGGTTCTCAACCAGGATCTGATCATTTCAATCTGGGAGATAAGCAACCTGTCTGTGGCCAATGGCTGGCCAGGCTCACACAGGAGAAATAATGTAGGTTTCTTCTTGGGAGCTCTAGCCATCCCAGGTCTCAGGATGCCTAGCCAGAGAGATATGAGATAGGGATGGAAGGTGATAAGCGTAGATGCCTTAGAACCAAATCTATCCCTCCAACTCATCCCACCAAATTCTGCCTGAAATCTCACTGTCTCTGCCTGAAATCTCAGCTTCATCTCTGTCTCCTGAGCTTATGAGCTCTTTTAAAATACAAAGGGTAATAACTAAACTGCTACCAGCCATTTATACCTAACAGCAAATGAAGACTCTGAGGGCACCTGTAATGGTGTCACTAAAGGGAAAAGCAAACTGAGTAAATCCCAAAGGCATACTTCAGCCTATGTCCCAACTTTGCTTAGGTCCTCATGCATCTCAAAGCGCTTTCAGAGCAGCTTGGCTAAACATTGCTTGTGAAGGAAACTGGCCGAGAAAAAGTTTGGAGGGTTTGTGTATACATATACACATCTATACTCACACACTCCCGTGTATATGCAGACATGCATGTGCTTTTTCTTAGAATACAAAGGATAAAGGCTAAACTGTTACCAACCATTTATATCATATGCATGTATATCATATGCATATATATAGAGAGAGTAGGTGTTATTATAGAGAGAAGGCGGAAAGGATTTGGAAAACATGATAAAATTAGTTACATGACCTTATCTATTTTTCCTTCTGTTTTTTTTTAAGAGATGAGGTCTCTGCTGTCCATGCTGGACTGTAGTGGTACAATCATAGCTCACGGCAGCCTCAAACTCCTGGGCTTAAGCTATCCTCCTGCCTCAGCCTCTCAGATAGCTGGGAATATAAGCTCATGCCACAGTGCCTGGCAAGTTTTTTTTTTAATTTTTGGTAGAGACACGGTCTCATTATGTTGCTTAGGCTGATCTTGAACTCCTGCCTTCAAGTGATCCTTCCCTCTTGGCCTCCCAAAGTGTTGGGGTTACAGGCGTGAACCACCATGTTCGTCCTTTTCTGTTTTTCTTAAATGGCATTGGGAAACGTGGTTTTCCATCAAATTGGCAGTTTAACCTTGGCTTGACTGCAAATATATTGTTATTATGGTCTAATAGGTGATAACTCATACTTACAGAATGAGTCATTGCATGTGGAGGCTAGAGTCTTAAATTGAGACTCAGTTTTTGGCTAAATTGACCATTGGAATGAAGTGTTGAGAGTTAGGAGCTGGTTTATCGTTCAGCTGGCCATGATCATACTCAGAAAAAAAATTTTAAAGTTCTTTTTATCCTTTAAGTCAATGGAATAAAGAGCTCAATCAATGTTTGTTGGCAGTCTCACCCATTTAGAGCTATAAAGTTCTGTTTATCCTTTAAGTCAATGGAATAAAGCGCTCATTCAATGTATACAGGCAGTCTTGCCTATTTAGAGCTAGAATCCCAAGCCAGAGGAAGGAAATCACAGTAGCCTCAAGAGGTGGGTGGTGAGTCCTGGAATCAGGGGCCATTTCTTCTGTCCTATTCATGACTTGGGGCCAAATGGGCACTGGACATGTGCTGCGGTGAGCTGTGCTCCCTGGAGCTTCTTTCTGTAGGAGCAGGACTATGGTAAGCATCATCTCCTCTGCAGGGCCTCCTGAGGGAGCAGTTTCTTCCTACCCTGGAATTCAGTTTCTGCTTCCCCTCATCTCACTGGCATCTTCTCTACCATGACGTTTATTAGCGTCTTTAATCTTCAATCCCATGGGAAGAAAGAGCTGTTATCTCTCTTCCCATAAAGAACACTCAGTCACCTAAGACATTTCCCTGTAGTCGAACACAGTTTAGTTCTCGTTCACAGAATGACATTTGAATAGTTCTAAAGGCTCATTGCAAACATGAGCACCCTGCAGTGTTACAAAGTCCCTGTGGATTGGCTGGTGTGGCTCTGATGATAGGGCTGAGCTCACCTAAGTGATTCTAAGCTGCATATTGCGTGAGTCCACTCTTGTTTACCCTGTGCTAACAGGCTAACCATGACACTGTCTCTTCCTGGCAATGGGAGAGGTACAAGAGGGCTGAGCAGAAACAAGGCCTAGGCTCGAGAACTGCCCACAAGCCATCTGCTAAACCAAGTCAATGACCAAGCCCAGCACCAAGGGAAGAAACCAGCCAACTTTTAGTGGAAACCAGCCAACTTTTAGTGGCAGGAACACACATCAGGGAAGGGTGAAGAATGGGGGCGAATAATTCAGTCTTCCAGGAGCATGATTATTGAATTGAAAACTGCAAGCTTTCAGGAAAATGGACTGGCATTAGGGAAACTACAAAAGCCATTTTAAAAGAAACAGGACTGGCCAGGCATGGTGACTTACGCCTGTAATCCCAGCACTTTGGGAGGCGGAGGCAGGTGGATCACCTGAGGTTAGGAGTTCAAGACCAGCCTGGTCAACATGGCAAAACCCCGTCTCTACTAAAAATACAAAAATTAGACCGGCATGGTGATGGACACCTGTAATTCCAGCTATTCGGGAGGTTAAGGAGCGAGAATTGCTTGAACCTGGAAGGCAGAGGTTGCCGTGGGCCGAGATCATGCCACCGCACTCCAGCCTGGGCAACAGAGTGAGACTACATCTCACAAAATCAAAATAAAAATAAAGAGGACTAACTAAAACAATGCAAGAATGCAGAGAGAAAGGAAGAAGAGAGTAACAGAGAATATGAGTGACTTCAAGATCAAATTTACGATGTGATTTTTACGTAATAGGAATCTTGAAAACTGTAAGATCAGATGCAGAACCATTAAATAAAGGAATTTTAAAGGAAACCTTCTTTACTCAAAGCAAAATATTAATTTGTAGATCTTTAGATTTGGGCCCACTAGTCTAAGTCACCCCCAGCAATCAATTACATTCTCCTAAGGAGATACATGAACTGTTTGCAAACTATAAAGTATATTAGTACAGTTGTAACCTGAATGCATTTTCATCCTTGTTGTTGAACTAAGAATAGCTTGAAGACACTGAAGGAGGAATAGAGAGTAGTAACCAAAGTACAAGGAACATTTCTACCAAGAAAGATGAAGGGAAATTGGGTCATTTAGTTTAGAAAATGAAAAGATAATGGTACCATAACTTACAACTTCAAGTGTATGTAGTATTAGGCCATGTCTTAATTCTTTATGTGTAGGCCATTTTGAATATGACAAAGACTTCAAATAAAGCAGGCAAATTAGACATATGTCTATTTCCCTAGGTACCTCCTAGAAGAAAGAACATTATCACCTTGTAATTCTGATTCTATGATTCTTTACAGTGCCAATAATTGTACAAGAAGTTCCAGGTTTGCAGACATGTTTTCTTCCAAAATGTTATTTATAAATTGGTAGCGGTTTGGAAGGGCGCATGCTGTTTTGCTGCCAGAATTATTTTATGTGGTGCTTAGCTTTTGAAGGCAGCCCACGAAGAAGGAAGGAATGGAGGAAGGAAGGATGGAAAAATGTAACTAGAATATTAAACCCTAGGCATTAGAATCACTTGGGAAGGTTTTAAAAAGTGAGAATTACCAAGCCTCATTCTGGGAAATTTGGATTTAGTGACCCAAGTAAGGAGCCCTGGAATCTGTGTTTTTTTAAAGGGTGTTCCAGATAATTCTGTTGTATGATCAGGTTCAAAATGATTGCTGTAAATGGAAAAAAAAGAAAAGATCATAAATGAAATTCTACTTTAATACTTAGAAACCCCCTAAGGAGAGTGGGAAGTAAATCATGTTTATAAGAAAATTGCCTTCACACACAAGGATGAAGGACAACCCTGACTCTTGATTTCAGACTGCTTCTGAGCCTTCCTGCTTTGACTCAAGGAAATTTGAAACCTGCTTTGGAGATTCCTGTCGGTGAGAGTAGCTCTGGCTTAGAGATCAGGTCTCTCCTCCATAGGCCCCACAATGGAGCCAAGCTTTCATTTGAAGTTGATTAGAAACAGCCTTGGTTTACCAGGCTAAAGCTGATACAGGTCAGGAAAACTGCCTGCTTTCCCAAAGGTCAGAAAATTCTACCATTCTTCCAAGATTTCTGGCTAAAATTCAAAGTAATGTGGACTTGAAGGGATGACACCAAAGCAGCTGCAAAGGAATAGGAAAACCCGATGGTCACAGTGGATAAATAGATCGTCATTCTTTTGCATAGCTTTTCCCTGGGTAATGTCAGGATTATATTTTTGGATCCCTGGAAACCAGCATTAAAATAGGCTAAATAAGATTGGAATTGTTGAAAGCAAAATCTGTACATGTTTCCTTTTTTAAAATGTTTGAATGTCCACATCTTCTGTATGCTTTGCTTCCTGTTGGGGTGACATATTGAGAAAGCCCAAGAGATTGTTTCTGGCTTGAGTCCATTGCCAGCCATTGTCCATGCCACTACTGTGTGTGGTGGGTCCCTGGAGGCCACATGTGGACCTCGGATTGATGCTCTTGGAGATTTTAGGTAGTTAGATCCACACTAGCCCTGTCTACTTCATGTCTGCCCCAAGCATTAAGTCTTGTTACTTGCCTTGTGACTTTCCCACCTAAGATTCCCTTTCATTTCATTGGGTTTTACTAAAGTGTTTGAAATACAGGGTTTTAAACTTCCTTTTATTAGTGAGAAATATGGGGATAATTTCTCTCCCAACCTTATCAGTTGGGGGAAGACCAACCCCAATGAAGTTGAGAAGCTTCATGGAGTATTAAGTGAGAATGGGATGAGCTGTCACAAACCAGGGTGTTAGTTCAAACTCTGCTCGTCATTTGCTGGGTGACCTTGGGAAAGGCTTTCTCTCTCTCCAGTCTCAGTTTCCTCCTATCTTCAGTGAGAGATCTCTCAGGATCTTCCAGCTCTGGTATTCTGATTTTGTCTGATTTGAGGAGTTGGTTAGAGATCTTTTTTCAACAATGTACCTGTGCAGAGAAATGTTACTGTTATAGAAGGAAGTAGTTTTGGAAACAGATCAGAGTGGAGGAAAGAAGTTAAGTTCTCAAAAAACAAAAGCCCTAGGTATAAGTAACTGATTCATCACAAAGATGACTAATTCATGTAAACATCTATCTGTTCTAAAATATGTCACATCAAATATTCATTGAATAAAATATTGAAGTCTCAGTTGCTAACTTAGAGAGGGCCAAGCAGCTTTAAAAAAAATCAGGATACAAGTGTACTCTTCATATCTGCATTGGACCTATGATTCTCTGAGTACCTGTGTAGGTCTCTGGGAAGTACCAGAGTTCACCTAACTTTCCACATTGTTAGGAGGCTCAACGCCGAAGACATAGAGACATCAGGCACAAGCATGTGTATGTTATTAAGCATCTGGATGTTATGTTGTGGGGTTTGGCAACTAAGAAGATGACAGTTACTTACAACTGTTCTAGAAAAGGCAACCACTGAAACATTCATTGAAATCACAGAGGATGCTTGCTTGAGATTTATTGTGTTCTTCACATTTGCTATTTTTAACTTTGTGATTCACCATTCTTTTGAGCAGGGAGGGGAGCACTCCACAGTGGCATTCCATATCCGTACATTCCCAGACTGGGTCCCCACCCCACGTTCAGCCACATTTGGCAATGCAGCCCAATTATTCCTTCCATTCTTTTGTTTCCTTCCAAAACAAAACTATATATGCTATGTATACAGTAAACTATGTAGTAGTGTCGTTATATTGTGTAATATTTCCTGGTTTCTCACTCCCTTCTGGATAGCGGCCTAGCTTTTCTGCCTCCATTTAATTCATTAGTTTTCTAATTTAAGCATCATAATACTCCCATGAAGTAGTGATGATGATGATGATGATGAGACAAGAAAGAGGCATAAGAGGTGAAGTAACTTGCTAAATGTTAGATGTTGCTAAATGTTGCCTTGGGAGACAAAATCACTCCGAGTTGAGAAGTACTGCTCAAAAGCCTGACATTATGTGTGTTGATACTAAGATGAAAATCTCACCACCAGGTAGTTTCAGGATATAGAACCCTAAATCTAATCTATGAGGATAACATTAGTGATTCTCAGTGCAAAATGACAACAAAAATTCAATGGAAGAAGATACAAGATGAATTTTAAAATAATAAAAAATAATAAGTGAAAGAACAAGTATTTGAACTCAACTCTGCCTAATTCTAAAGCATGTCTTCAAAAATCCCAACAGAAGTTGTTATTTTAAGCTAAAATTTTGAGACCTCTGATATTGAGTGAAATTACACTAACATTCACCTCATGATGTAGGAAGAGGGACAGGTAATGTGATTCCCCCTCCTCAACCTCCACGCACCCTGCTTCAGGAGGCAGTGTATCAGACGCACCACACCCTGGAGGTGCTGGTCTTCAGCCTATTGTGGGTGGTCACCGTGATAGTGAGACTGCCCCCTTCCGGTTTTTTCATGAAGTGCAGGTTTCATTATAGGCTTGGCTCCCTTCTGTCTCTTTCGGAAGCCCTTTGTTCCTGATTGCACTTTCTAGCCTGTGTACAATCTAAACCTCTACTGAAAACCGTGTGTGCTTCTGAAAAGGGCTCCAGCATAGCAAACTCACTAGCAAGCTGGACCTCAGAGCTTGACCAAACTTGGTTGGGGTCCTAGCACTGCATTTACAAGTTGCTTGATCTTGGACAAGCCATGTTAACTCTCTGGACTTAAGTGTCCTCGCCTGTACATTGGGGAAAACTATACCCTCCTTGCAGTGTGTTGTAATATGTAGAGGTCAGGTGTGTTTATGAAGTGCCACGAACAGCAGGCTATCAATAAGAATAGTGCTGTTGGCTGGGTGTGGTGGCTCACGCCTGTAATCCCAGCACTTTGGGAGGCCGAGGCAGGTGGATCACCTGAGGTCAAGAGTTTGACACCAGCCCGACCAACGTGGTGAAACCCCATCTCTACTAAAAATACAAAAAATTAGTCAGGCATGGTGGCAGGCGCTTGTAATCCAAGCTACTCGGAAGCCTGAGGCAGAAGAATCACTTGAACCCGGGAGGCAGAGGTTGCAGTGAGCCAAGATCACGCCATTGCACTCCAGCCTGGGCAACAAGAGTGAAAAAACTCCATCTCAAAAAAAAAAAAATGTATAGTGCTGTTGTTACTGTTGTTTCTTCCATTACTGTTTCTTAATAGCAGCACTATTGACATTTAGGGCTGGATAGTTATTTGTGCTGAGTGGCTTTCTTGAATACTACAAGATATTTAGTAGCATCCCTGGCCTCTACCTACTGGTTTCCAGGGGCACCATCGCCCTCTCCCAGTCATGATAATGAAACGTGTCTCCAGATGTTGTTAGATGTTGCCTTGGGGGACAAAATCACTCTGAGTTGAGAACTACTGCTCAAAAGCCTGGCATTATGTATATTGATACTGAGATGAAAATCTCACCACCGAGTAGTTTCAGAATACAGAACCCTAAAAAGATTTTTGAAGATAACGTTAGCGATGCTCAGTGCAAAATGACAGTGTTTCAGTTGCTTGAAAATATAGGGCTTCTCCTAAGCACTGAGCCATGAAAATCTGTTCAGAGTTAAAAAGAAATAGTTGCTTTTCTGGTTTTTGCATTCAATATTGTGCTGCTTTTACAAAGGCAATGATTTTATAACAGTTCATAAAACCATGAGAATCTTAGAGTATGCATGACTGATACGTTATGTGGATCAACTCCTATCTGATTCTTGAATTTGCAATGAACGTAATGAGTGGGAGTCAAAAAACAGTCTCCAAAGCCTGAAAGTGACAGGAAACTCATTAACTTGCAAAATAAAACCCAAGTCCGTACTGGAACAACTCTCATTATTACAGAGGATCTACCTCTGGGATGAAAGTTTTGTTCCCTGCAGCTCCCACCCTCTCTCGTTCCCTGCCCTATTCTCCAAGGAGCACGTAGAAAAAGCCCTCTTCACTGACTGAGAAAATCTAGATGCTTAGGGTTTGTGGTCAGCTTTGGAAGCTGGCTCAGGTAAGGGAGGAAACACTCTTAAATTGCAGTCCAGCATTTCAACATTTCATGTGTGTTTCTTAGCAACAGTAGCAGAAGGCCTGCCAGATATACCCAAGTCATCGTGCCTCACTCGGGTTTTGTAGGATCCATTATAATCACCTCATTATTGGTCTGGTAAATTGAGTTTAAAGTTCCCAGAATGATGAACATAGTAGGAGAATTTTTTCCATACACTGAGGCCATGTAAGAGTCATATTTGGGAAATGCATGCATTTTCCAGCCGTCAGAATAATTGCTGCAATTGAAGGAATTCTGCAAAGTCAACTTTTTTAGTAGTCAGTTCCAGGCTTTTTTGGCCTATGATTGCCACACCCCAAGTTTTCTCTCTACAAAAAACGTTGATAATAATCTTTTTCCAATTTTAGGTCACCTTGCATAGCCCCTCTAGCTTGTAATGTGGCCATTTCCAACCCCTCTACATTCTTGATGGAATGGAAACATCAAGCCTCCTGTTGACATAGTCTTCCACAGTTTTCATGAATTATGCATTTTGAAGGCAGCAGACAAGATGGTGTCTCCGTCCTTTCTAGCGATCTTCCAGTGGGGAGGTCTTATTTGGTACCGCCATCCCAAGCGCCCCGGAGCCAAGATGATCTGTTTAGCACAACCCCCACTTGGTGTTTCCCTTGTTCACTGTATAGGCCACAGGGAAGAGGACTGTGGGACCTGAGGCTGCTTGATGCTCATCAAGGCCTGCCTCCTCCAGCCTTCCCAGCTTCTCTTTCCCTCAGTTCTAGGCTTGGGGCCCTCCACGGCAGTGAATGGGTGATAAAATATACAAATCATCTCTGATTATGGGGTTTTGGTCATTTAGCAAACTCATCCAAGGATGCTAGAAAAAACACTCCTCTTCCTTCTACTATCCTAAAAGCAACTTCTGACATCAGGAATTCCTTTGGATCTCTCACTCACAGGTATAAACTGTAACAGTGGGAAATTCAGGCCAGTGAGAGGAAAGGGTTACACTCAGAGATGACTTAGGTGTTAGTTTGATCAGGAGATGTCTGCCTACATCCTAGTTCCCATCCTTGTTTTCTGAAACTCTTTTTAGCATACTGGGAGTACATGTTCAGTTAAACTTGCAAAATGAAGAATCAAGAAATGGAGGCCTAAGTGTGACTCACCTAAGGCCACACGCAGAGTGAGGAAACACCAGCGTGCTTCTTGCGGAAGCATCTCCCACATCTGCACCAAACCTTTTTATCTCCTTTGAAACAGAATCTCTAATGGAATCAACCACTCCAGGGATCCTAGAGTCTTGTGTTTGTTCCTCCTATGCAGAAAGACAAAGGGAAAAATTAAGTAATATCTGAATACCACCTAGTGCACAGAGAATACCTGTGAAATTATAGGAACATTCAGCCAGCAAAGAATGTCCCCCTGGCCAGGGTACCTGGAGGAAAGCTTTTAAGCATTACCATGCTGTGCAGCATGGGGCTGCCAGCTTGACCAGATTCTAGCTGGAAGAACCAGGCATCTTTAAAGACCAGTAGCATTCAGGGCCATTGCTGGGCCACATGGCTCCTTTGGGCAATTAGAAAATGCAGTTGCACAGTGTAGGCACCACTTAGAAAGCCACTGGCTGGACTTCAGCTCCCTTTATTGTCTTAGCTGGCATCTTGAGCAACAGCAATGTATACAGGCATGCACCATGGCCCTGCTGGCTTCCTGGTCTGCACGTGCCTCCTCCTTGTTGGTCATTAAGGTTATGCCATTCCCCTCCCCTCTCCGCCCGCCATTATTAAGTAATGTCATTTACTGAGGAGATGGCGATGAAGATTTTTACAGGTCGCAGGGGAACACTGACAAGTCACCCATCATTTTTTGTGCATGTGTGAGACAGAGTCTCACTCACTCTGTCGCCGGGCTGAAGTGCATTGGCGCAACCTCAGTTCACTGCAGCCTTCATCTCCCAGGTTCAAGCGATTCTCCTGTCTCAGCCCCCAAGTAAGTGGGATTATAGGAGTGCACCACAACGCCGGGCTAATTTTTGTATTTTTAGTAGAGATGAGGGTCCCAACATGTTGGCCAAGCTGGTCTTGAACTCTTGACCTCAAGCGATCTGCCCACCTTGGCCTCCCAAAGTGCTGGGATTGCAGGTGTGAGTCCCCACACCCGGCCATCACCCATCAATTTTTAAATGGTGGAATGGCTCCCATGATGGATGTTATGAAAGGATCTATGGGTGCATATAAAAGGGAGTGATCATTACCACTCAGTCCAGGTAAAACTCCCTTTTTTGGGAGTCCCTTTTACCTTCTTTCACCTGGATGGAGGGTGAAGACAATGTGGTTTGCATTGTTAGGTAAATGTTTCCTTATCATTTTTCATTATATGTTACATTTGCATTCTGTTCATCTCCCTAAGATTACATCCCAAGGATGTAAACTCCACTGGAGTAAGGACTGTCTTGATTACCTACTGTATTAATTTCCTGAGACTGATGTAACAAATTTCTACATACTTGGTGGCTTAAAACAGTTCCAGAGGCCAGAAGTCTAAAATCAAGATACTGGCAGGGCTGTGCTTTCTCCTGAGGGTCTAGGGACGAAACCTTCCTTGCCTCTCGTGGCTGTTAGTGGGTCCAGGCATTCCTTGGCTTGTGGCTGTGTCACTCTAATCTTTGCCTTTGTTTTCACATGGGCTTCTTTTCTTCCTTCTATGTCTTCTCCTTTGCCTCTTATAAAGACCCCTATCATTGGATCTAGGGCCCTCCTAGATAACTCAGGGTGATCTCATCTCAAGATCCTTAAATTAATTACATCCACACAGACTCTTTTATCCACATAAGGTCATATTCATAGGTTCTGGGGGTTACGATGTGGACATATCTTTTTGGGGCCCTCATTCAGCGTACTATATCTGAGTGCCTAGATTATAGCTTGCACCTAGAAGGTTGCTCAATAAATAATTTTCAATTTAATTTATCTGTATCAGTCTTAGTTCATCCATAGGATTGCCGTGAGGTTCAGAAATCATCATTTATATCCAGCGATGGTATAAGGCAATGGTTAAGGGTATAAGGCAATGGTTAAGGGCATGAACATCTGCATAATACTTGCTGGGTTCAAGTCCAGAATCTCTGCTTGCTGCCGGTATAATTTGAGGCAAGTTCTTTAGCCTCTCTCTACTACAAAAAATAATAAAAATAATGAGATCAACTTTATTTTGGAGTGGTGCCTGTTAAGTCAATATATGAAAAGTGTCCAGAACCTGTCTTGGACTTGGTGCCCAATAGGTTTTAGCTTTTATTATAAAAATAAAAGAGTGGTATGACAATGTACAGTATATAAACAATCTCAGTGCTGTCTTATGCTGTGACAATATTGTATTAGTCTGTTACATAAATGAGACTGGATAATTTATAAAGGAAAGAGGTTTAATTGACTCACAGTTTAGCATGGCTGGGGAGTCCTCGAGAAACTTATGGTCATGGCAGAAAGGGAAGCAAATCCATCCTTCTTCACATGGCAGTAGCAAGAAGAAGCAGCAAGAAGCACTGAGCATAAAGGGGTATCTCCTTATGGCTCACGCCTGTAATCCCAGCACTTTGGGAGGGAGGCCAAGGTGGGTGGGTCACTTGAGGTCAGGAGTTTGAGACCAGCTTGGCCAACATGGTGAAACCCCATCTCTACTAAAAATACAAAAAATTAGCTGGGTGTGGTGGTGAGCGCCTATAATCCCAGCTACTCAGGAGGCTGAGGCAGGAAAATTATTTGAACCTGGGAGGTGGAGGTTGCAGTGAGCCGAGATCGCACCATTGCACTCCAGCCTTGGCAACAAGGGTGAAACTCCATCTCAAAAAGGAAAAGAAATCATCAGAGCTCATATGAACTCACTCCCTATTACAAAAACAGCATGAGGGTAACTGCTCCCATGATTTAATTACCTCCCTCCAGGTCCCTCCCACAACTCATGGGGATTATGGGTACTACGATTCAAGATGAGATTTGGGTGGGGACACAATGAAACCATATCAGATATTAATGGAGTCTGGCAGGGAGGAAGCATGGCTTCGTACTGGTGGTGAGTCAGAAGGGGCATCTTCATACTTTAAGGATGGTGGCACTTAGCTTCCAAGTGTATCCTGTGTGCAGTGGAGTCAGATGCAGCTCTAATAAAGAACATTATTCAGATGAGGCATGGTGGCTCATGCCTGTAGTCCCTGTGAGTTGGCAGCCTGAGGTGTGAAGATTGCTTGAGTTCAAGACCAGCTTGGGCAACATAGTGAGACCTCATCTCTACAAAAAATACAAAAATTAGCAAAGCATGATGGTGCATGCCTGTAGTCCCAGCTACTCAAGAGGCTTAGGCAGGAGGATCACTTAAGCCCAGGAGTTTGAGTCTACAGTGAGCTGTGATCATGCCAACGTCCAGCCTGGACAACAGAGCGAGACCCTGTCTCCAAAACACAATTAATTCTTTAATTAAATTGTTCAAAAGAATGTTCTTCAATTAAAATGTTCAGAAGAACTCAGAAGCCCCTCAGGCTCCTCTTCAGATGGCAAAATCTCACTGGTTTTCAAATATCCTAACTTAAATTTTCAGTTCCAACTATCTTTTGCTTCATCTGGTAATTAATTCCAGGTTTGTTTGTTTTTTTTTGGTTTTTTTTTTTTTGGCCTCTCTTTAGATGTGAATCCCATGCTAGGTAACAAATTATAGTAACAGGAAAATGTGGGTTTTTCCAAAGTTTAAATATTCACCACTCAACCTTTAAGCAGAAAGCTCTGGGACCAACCTAGCGTAAGTGTAGAATAAAGGGTTAAGAGTGAGCATTCTTCCCTTAGTCACTTCTGTGGTCTTGAACTAGTTAGTTAAGATTTTGTGCCTCATTTTCCTCATCTGAAAAATGGAAATAATCATAATGTATGTTTTGGGGGTTGCTGTGGGGTGCAAATGAGTTAACATGTGTAAACTGCTTAAAATAGTATTTGGTAATGATGATAGCTGCTGTTATTATCGTGACCCAAATCCTATATTTGCTTCAAGCAAATGGAATGATTCTCAGACCAAATTTTTTCACTATTTATTAGAAGGAGGTTTAATGTAATTCTGAATTATGCCACAAATCATATTCACTTCATTCAATATAAAAAAACAAGTATCTATTGACTGTTTTGAGACAGGCAGGATTCCTACTCACACCGGATGATGTTTGTGTCTCACGTTCATCTCCTCCCACCAAGACTCCACTGTTTCCTATCAGCTTGTTCAATCGGACTCGAGGTAGAGAAGCCCACTTAACCATTTAGACTATATTTTTTTGTCATCAGCATAGGAGGATTTGCATTAAACAAATTTTAGGTAATCACATTAGCAAACCAAGAAGACTTACAGTTAAAGAGGGCAAAAAAATAATTTATGTAAGTGCTCTATAAAATCTATTTGTGGCTTTCTCTCTTCTCAAACAAGAAACCAAGAAGACTTACAGTTAAAGAGGGCAAAAAAATAATTTACTTAAGTGCTCTATGAAATCTATTTGTGGGCTTCTCTCTTCTCAAACAAGAATTAATCAGAAAACAAGGTTTTTTTTTTTTAAGAATTTGAACAAAAGATCATGTAATACCTACTTGCCTTGCCACAGTTGTACTCTTCACACCTGCTCCAGGTTATAGCAACATCAAGGCCAAGCTCCCAATAGTTCAAGTACAAATAAGACTTCACCTGCGTACAAACATGTGCTTACACACGTCCATCTTCCCGAATTTTCTCTCCAGACTGTTTTACAGAATAAGGAAACAGATCTCAAAAGACCTCTCTTAACCATTTGAAAATACATTTTTTTTCAGAGTGCTAAATTCATGCTTCTTCTTTTACGTGTGTTAGAAATAAACATGTAAATAATAAACAGTCTTGCCTGGACTGGTTCATGTTCACATTCATAGGAGCTGCATGTCCTTGATTGGGACATACTCGCCATGGTTTGTTGAATTATTGCACTTTTAAGAAATCAGTCTGAAGACGAAAATTAGGAGTCTAGGTAAAAACAAGTCTCTATACTTTGTGAAGATCTTAGGAATTTCTAACTGACTTTGGAACAGCCATTTGTTAAAAACGCTTTCCCATCTTCAAACTCCACTGACTGCATTTTTCTTTTTCACTAACTCTCCCTACCTTCTTCCTCCCTGCTCCCTGCATTTGGAGCAGTGTCTCCGCCTCCCATTCACTTTCCTACACCTGCCAAATCAGCAGTGACTATTTAGGGGCTATGTGCAAAGGAGACTTCTACACACTGACTTCCGTCAACTGTTGAGCAGCAGTGGAAACCGCTGAATGCTCCCTATTTCTTCTTGAAACATGCTTTCTCCTCTTTTACTTGAGAAGATACTATTCTTCCTCTGTCCATCTGGGAAATGTTGGTGCTTTGAGGTTCTTGACTTGGGGCTCTTTTCTTCGCTTCTCCCATTCTCTGAGTGACATTGTCAGTTCCCATGGCTTCTGAAATATAGGCATTCTTTTATCTAATTTTTTCTCTAGACCTACCCATACAGCCAACTGCCCCCCAACCATATCCATTTGGATTCCCCCCAGACACCTAAAACTCAGCATGCCAAAAATTAGTTAGTTATTACTTTCTCTAACTGATTCCTCTTCATTGATTCTTCATCTCATTGAAAAGCATCAGCATGCACCCTGTTGCCCAAGTCTGAAATCAGGACATTGTCCTTGATTCTTTTCACCCTTTCAACTCCTATATCTAGTCAGTAATTTTGCATTGTAAAAGGTTTCTTGAATCATTCTACACTTTTTCCTCCCACTTCCATGACCCTAGTCCAGGCCACCTTCTCACCTAGTCTCCCTTCCCTTGGAGTTGTGTCCTTCTGACCTAACCTCCGCCACCCAGCAGAAGTATCTTTCAAAGTTCATGTTTGATGATGCTACTCTTCAGCTTCAAACCCTTTACCTGTTTTCCTTGGACTATAAAGTTCAACTTCCTTAATACAGCTTAGAAAGCCTTTTATGGTATGACCTCCTCTTACTTCTGTGGCCTTGTCTCCCGTAATTGTGTCTTCCCATTCCTGGCCATCCCAGTAACTACCTGCAGTTCCCTGGATGTACCAAGCTCTCTCTCTGTTCCGTTTTCTGGATCTGCTGCCCCTTCTCCCAGGAACATTCTTCAGTGGCTCTCTATGTGGTTAACTCCTACTGAACCATCAAGTCTCAGCTGAGATACCACTTGCCCTGAGCCCTGAGCCCTGAGCCCTGAGCCCTGGTTTAATGTTCCCTGTGGGCGTTTTTACCTTAGAGCTCACTGTGTCATAGTACATAGGAAAGCTGTTTTCTTTCCCCATCCTCCTCTAGCCTCAGCTCCCTAGGGGTAAAGACACTACAGTGTTCACCCTTGTATTCCCAGATCTTAGTACACTGCCAGGCTCAATGGGTTTTCATACATATTTACATTAAGAAAGGAGAAAACAATGTCAGAAGTGCAGATGACACATCCATGGATACTCTGGATATAAATGCTTGTAATATTTCTCTCTGTAAGCATTTCCAGTGGGAAGTTTCAGCTTTTGTCTCAATTACTCTGATTGGCATGCAATCATGACATGAAACTAACGGGAGGAGACTGTTTTCTTGGCGTTTATCTAGAAGTATAGATAAGTACCACCACGAACACACACTCTTGCTAACAATTCTTGCTCTGAAGTGGTTGATATCACATCCACTTGAATCAAGATGATTAAGTAGGTATCCACTAGGCATCATGAATAACAGTGGCAAAGTGCCGGAGTTACAGAAACTAAGTAAGACCTTCTCCCTTGCTCTTACAGATCTGACAGTCTAGGCACCCAATAGATATGTACCACAAGTGCTGGTAGATGTCATACTTATCCTCAAGATAGTAGAAATTCAAGAAAGTCATGACCATGGAGGACGTTAGGATTGGGGCTTTTACCCCAGTAGTGTTTGGCTGAGATCAGTCTTTCTGAAATGTATTCATCATTCAATCAAATGCTTCTGCTGGAGGCCAAGCATAATTAGAGATACAGAGATGAAAATGACAGTCATTACCCTCACAAGACCTATAATGTACCTAATCATAATGGGAGTCAAGTCTTTAGTGTTTTTTAATTTGGAGTTTCCAGAGCTTTCCTGGAGCTTCTGGACTGATGTTTCTACTGCACTGGAGTCCCATCATTTGACAATAGAAGGTCTCCTTCCAAGAAATATTTCCACCAAAAGACACTTAACTTTGACTTCAGACAGTGCATTCTGGTCTGCATCTAGTATCTTTAATACTTGAATCTTTTAAATCAGTGATGGTCCCCCTTCTGAAAAGTAAAAGATAAATCAAATTCAATATGTCTCAATTAATTGGAAGGGAGTTTCAAACTCATAGGAAATGAACTAGGAAGGCCATGTTGGGATATGAACTGAATGGTTACCATTGAGATGGCGCAAAGGCACCTGGATATCATTAGGTGGAACCAGACCAGAAAATGGAGGTCCTTCCTTGACTTCACTGAGGCTTTGGCCGTTTCAGCCTCAAGCAGGATCCCAGCTCCAGCACTGGAGTTGAGTTACTGGATAATGCTGTCATTAGGAAACCGTGACCACCTAGGAGTTAGACTGCTCAACAGCAATGTCAGTGGCTTGTCACAGATACTCTATGCAGACCAAGCTCATCTGGCTCTTCCCAGCTCAGCCACCTGTTGTAAACAGCTGAGGGGGCCTAGCTCCATGTGGAGGATGTCACTATCTCTGGTATGTTCTCTTCCTGGGAGTGGAGGGAAGTGTGGAAACAGAGAGGACACAGTTGATTCCTGCTTTTACTCAGTCACTCTGGCTATTAGAAGAAACAATCCAGGCATGGCCAGCCAAAGGGTGGTTCTTCTTCGCAGGATCTTCTCTCTCTTTGAAGATGGGACAATCTCAGGCCTAACCACAGAAGCAGTTCTGGAGAAAAGACAGAATAGCAGGATGGAAACAACTCACGGAGGGCTTTGAATGCTAAGTGGTGGGACTTAGAATTTATCCCAGAGGCCATGGAACACTATTAGAAGTTTCAGAGGTATACTAAAAGCAGTGGTGAAGTCAGGATGCTGTTCAATGTCACAATTAGAGCAAGGCAAGGGTGTAGAGAAGTCAGGGGCAGACTGGGAACCAGCTGAGCAGACCACTAGTTTTGCTTGAATTTGGCAGGAATGGGGAAGGCAATCTACCAGCAGAGGATGGATCAGGACACCAGAAGGCAAAGAAAACAAGTCATTCAAAAAATCCCAAGATCATCGTGGCTGGGCCAGAGAACGAATCAGACAGAAGCAGCACAGGGCTCTGGAGAGTTCCAGGGAGAGGCATTGCTGCATCTGCTGTCTCCTTTTTTTTTTCTTTTTTCTTTTTTTAACATCAGCAATATCTTGGACCTGAATAGAGTTCTGCCATGGATTAGGGTTTCTCTTTGCCCAAGGTTCCAAAAGACTGAGCAGGATCTTATTATAGATGCAGCGAAAAGCATATGTTTTTCAGTATTAGACTGACCTCATCTGAATCTCAGCCTCACACCTCATGAACTACATAGGACCTTGGGCAAGCTATTTAACCCATCTGCAAAGTGGGAACTAATGATATGTATCCCATTTGGCTGTTGTAAGGCTTAATTAAGTTAATACATGTAAAATGTCTAATCAGTGCCTAGCACATAGTACGTTCCCAGCTCCTATAGGACCCTTTCATCTTTCTCTCCTTAGAGCATCAGAGAGCTTGTCCTCCATGGCTCCTGTTTCTCTCTGGCCAGAAGCAGAGTCTCCATGGGAGCACGGGAGGGATGTAATCAGAATAGCAGCATTCTTTCATTATGAAGTCAATTCAGCCATCCCTCAATTTACTGGGTCCTTGAAAGGCAGTACAGTGAGCCATCAATGTAATGCACTAAAAGTAGCTGAAGCCTGTAATCCCAGCACTTCAGAAGGCCGAGGCAGGCAGATCATGAGGTCAAGAGATTGAGACCATCCTGACCAAAATAGTGAAACCCCATTTCTACTAAAAATACAAAAATTAGCTGGGTGTGGTAGCACACACCTGGAGTCCTAGCTACTCAGGAGGCTGAGGCAGGAGAATTGCCTGAACCTGGGAGGCAGAGGTTGCAGTGAGCCAAGATCGCACCACTGCACTCCAGCCTGGTGACAGAATGAGACTCTGTCTGAAAAAAAAAAAAAAAAAAGTTGCTGGATACTCCAGGAAGCCCCCCTTGTGGCACATTGATAGGTGAGGTATGTCAGCATTGACTTCTTTTCTAAGTGCTGCTTTTGTTGAGTTCAGTGCATTGCAAGGTGGAGTGCATTGAGGAATGTGTTCAGTGCCTTGGCCACCCCTCAGTCAGCTTTTAGAGTAGTGGACCTCACGGCCACATGCAGAGTCTAACTGTCACTTTCCAGACATTTACTGTGCCCTTGGCCCTGGTTGGACTTTGGAAATCCAAAGGTGCATATGACCAGTGCCTGCTCTGGGAGGAACTCCGTGTCCGTATGGAACACATCTAGGCCCTTCTGGTCCAAATGAGAAGAGAACATGGGGGAGCAAGTGTGCACACTCACAAATGCTGGACCCCATTCAGTTCCACAGATTTATACAGGTTCTTGTGTTGGTTTCTGGCATTGCTGAGATGACAGAGACCTCTGTCTCTGAAGCTTCAGAGATGTCATGGACCTCTTTCTGCTTGAGCTCATGAGCCAGATGTCACTCCTGGCCCAGGTCACTGGATTACCAGATGCACGGGTGAAAGAGCTGCTCTTGAACAAAGGGCTTGGGACACACATGATGAGCCAGCCTCAGGGAGGGAGGGCACTGTGCAGGAGCACGCTCTATGGGGTCTTGCTGCTGCTTTTCAGAAGCTGGAGAGCCGTGAGCCTTAGGGTTCACATCAGCACCGAGACTGGCCTTTGGCGGAAGGGAGGATGTGTGTATTGCGAGGGGTTGGCCATCCTGGACCACAGGGCCACTGGTTGGGTTGTTCATAATTGGCCTTTGGAGACACCTACTGCAACCCATTTTTTTAGGTGGCCCCTCTAAAGTGATGATCTCAATGAAGATGGTTCACATAGTCCCACTACTTCTAGAAGGCCTGCACCTGTTCTCCCAGGAACAGGGAGAGAAATTGGTTGGGAAGGTCCAGAGGTTCACACCTTCTAGAATCAGTGGGACCACGTGAACCATCTACATGGCTCAGCTGGAGATTTTTGCACACCACATTAGGGGCAAGTGCACTGTTCTTTTGAAAACAACAAGGGAACAAAGTGTGCAGGGTTGTGGACATTTAATGAACTTTCTCCTCCTAAGTACACAATAACAAATCTGCCGAATCACAGCCATCAGCTTTACCTAAATTCCCATAGGTACTACCTCAGTTAGGGAAACTATGACTTCATCTGACACTAGATGGCGCTCTATGTGCACATAAGCCGCTCCCGCAGAGCGAACTTGAATCAGATTTTGTTTTTTTACGTGTGGACACACACATGCATACACAGTCTTAACTTTTCCATCCTAGAACTCAATAATCAACACTTTGATTTTCCTTTTAGCATTCAAATGATAGAATGTATTTTCCTTCTCTGGAAAATTAGTTTAACATCAGATTCTACAGATATTCCTTAATATTGTGGACCACAAAGCGTGTATTAAGATGAATTTGAATTTATTCTATTAAATACTATGTTTTGGCTTATCTTATAAATGCTATATCTAACAGGCAGGTTTCTAAATTAAATTTTTTGAAAGCACTGGAAGAGGAAGCACAAACATTTGAATAGTGCTTACTCCATGGAGGCAGGCAGTGTTCTGAGATATTTTAAACATTCGTTCATTTGAGCTTCATAACTTTGATGTAGGTCTTCCATATGCATCATTATAACCATTTTATAGATGAGGAGAAAATCAGATTGTAGCATGAAAAGTGTTTAGATTCCCTTTTTTCTTCCTGTCAATTTTCTTATCTATAACATAGGAATAAAAATAATCCCTAATTGCTGTGAAAGGATGTTGTAAACTAAAGCATTGCACAAATGTTGCTATTATTATAACTTGAATTTCGTGGGAATATAATTTTCATCTGTGCCCAGGAGGCTTGTGATCACTCATTCATTCACATGAAAACATTTATGCAGGTCCCAGGTCATTGCCTCTGCATGAGACGTCTCATACTGAGATGCCGTGTACTATTTCTAAAACAAATCTAGTCTGTCTTGAAATCTCTTATAGTTGAGGGCTCCAGGGAAGTTTCTTAGTGCGTTCAGTGGGTAATTCTCCCTTAGTCTCAGGATTTAGGAATGATGGATGTGGTAGGATGACTTTGGGGTGGGACCTCTGCTGAACACAGAGGTGGCCGGTGCTGATTTCATATAAGCCAAACCAGTGGGAAGAGGCAGGCTGTTTATTAAAATTATTATTCTGGAACACAATGTACTATCTCTGTATCCAAGAGTTCACATTTCAAGTGGCCTATCAGATCATCTCTTTGACAGAGGGCTTCAATTAAAAGAATGAGTCTCTGGATGGATTTTAAGTGACATTGTTTTTCTTTGGACTTTATGTAAGCCATTTCCTGAGCTGTAAAAGGGCTTTTTAAATTTGGCTTAAGGAATGCTTTACCCCTCAGGCTTTGATCCCTACATGTGAATCATTTTGTATCTAGAGGTTCCCATTGGCTGTCTCCTGGTGTAAGGAAAACTCTACCCTCACAGAACATTTTGGATTTGAAAACCGAGAAATCTATATCATTCTCAACATAACAGCTGTTTTAAAATGGAATCAAGGCTGGTAAGTCTACAGGGATAAAGTTCACCAAAGAATATTTTAAACTTTATTTTTAGTTCCCAAAGTTTTTGTCTCCAACCACCATAATAAATGTGTTGGGACAGTGACTCGCCCACTCAACTGCCTGAAGCTCAGTGTCCCCACACTCAGGCCAGGTGGTTTCAGCCATCGAGTCCACATGGTCTTTCTAGAGCATAGCCAATCCTATCACTCACTGCCTTAAAACAAACACATAAACAGGCAGACAGACAAACAAGAAATTCACATGGCTCTCTGTTGCTTTCTGGATCAGACTCATTAGTGTGGTGTTCAAGAGCCATCACATCCTGGACCTAATCTTCCCTGCTCACTTTCTTTCCATCCATCATGAGTGCACTCAGATAGGCCAGTCCTGGGGAGGTTCTCACTCACTCACTTGAGCCTGCCTTGCACATTTCTGCATCAAAGCCCCTTTGTCCATGTTATCACCCTAGCTTGAAACACCGTCTAAACTCCTCTATGCCTTGATCTTTTTTCTCATCATTCAAGATCCTACTGACATGTTCCAAGCCCCTGAAATCCTGCCCTGCCTACCCCTAAGCAGAGTTACTCAAACTCTCTTCTTTGCATTCCTGCAGCATTTTGGTCTTGACTTTGAGCTCTGCTGTGCACAGCACAACTGTTCATACAGCTTCCTCCCCCATGAGATGATGAATTTCTCAAAAGTAGGACTGGGCAGCTGTTATTGTATATAGCTCAACACTTGCTTGATAAACATGAATGAGTGACCCAGAACATTTCAAACTTCTCTTCCAAGACTAAAAAGACTAATATTTCTGGGTGTTTTAAGCTCTGTGATTTCTGCTCTGGTCACCTGGGCCAAGAACTGCCTGCCTCTATTCTCATTTCAGGCCCTTCTCTCTCTGCCAGATGCCTTGATCTCTGAGCCGAGTATACCTTGACCCAAAGCCATGAGGCAGCCCTTGGCTTCTGAGAGGAAGGGGTAGGGCTTAGGAGTTGAGCGTCTGAGAACATGACAGAGAACAATAGCAGGAAGCGGCCAAGCGGGAAACGGTCAGTCCGGCACAACCCATGTGGAGGAGCTTCCTGATTGGCTTGATCTGGTGGGAGCAGGAACTCTTAGAATAACTCTGGAATTATCCCAGTGGGATGACAAATTTCTCCACTGAGGAGACGTCGTCACCTGGTAATGTCAAGCATGGAAAACATGGTTAGCAAAAAACAAAACAAAACAAAACCCTTTAGAAAAATCAGTTTGGATCGGTTGGAAGCCTCCCAGCCACTGCCATAGCGCCCTGTGCCGACGTCTTTCCCAGTCTCTGTTTCAGGTACAATTAAGTTGTCATCATTACCTTCCGGATAGATACCATGCTCCTCTCCATGGCTCAAAGGTCAGAGGTGCTGTTTATTCTTTGATGTCCTGTTGAGTAGTTTAGGGAAATGCGTGCTGTAGGTGACCACAAGAGGGAATGTTTCCTTTCAGAACTATATTGGTTGAGCACAGGCTGTATACAAATACTCTTCTAGGCACTGTGGATGCCATAGCAATACATGCTGTTTCTACTTTGATAGAGCAGTGACTTCCAAATCCTGTGTATCTTATGGAAGGACCAAGTGAGGCAAGGGGTGGAGTGAAAGGAGCTCCCAGTCAGCTCTCTCCTTAACCAGAGCAGCTCCGTTGGATTAAGATGTTGGAAAAGAAAAATCTACACCAAAAAGAGGAAACGCTGAAAACATTTGGATTGAGAGTAGTTTCACTTGCTCTTAGGCAGGAAACAGCACAGGGTAGCAGTTAATACTTTAGGCTGTAGCTACAAGCAGACCCGGGTTTGAATCCCAGCTCTGCCACTTACTGGTCATAAGTTACTTGAGCTCTCTCAACCTCAAGTGCTTCATCTGTCAAGTGCAAATGACAGCAGTAGATATTTTACCAACTGCAAAGAACTGAATAACGCTTACAAACCATTTAGCACATCATCTGGCATTGTCTGTCACAGTAAATGCTCAATAAATGTGAGCTATTTTACCGCTAGTGTTTGACGTCGCTTTTCAATGAATGATTCATTGAGATACTAACTCATGCATCTTGAAAGCACCACCAGTATCTCCAGGGCAACCTTCAGTATGAACAACAGGCAAAAATGTAATGATTGTCCCCAGTTTGGGCATTTGTGAAAGCTGTGGCTGAGGCTGTGTGGGTGCGCGCGCACGCACACACACACACACACACACACACACACACGGAAGCCGATGGGAAAACCTAACTCAGCAGGAAAGCTATCACAGAGCACTGGATTTAGGCACAATGAGTAAACAGGGATTTGGAAGAGAGGAATGCACCACATAAACAATTTTCACAATCTGGTATGAAAGCCCAGATGCTTCCTGCATGAAGGGGTGAACTCACAGAGAGTCACAGGGCAAAATGAAGTAAATGCTGAGAATGTCCATCATTCTGGCCCAATTCCTACATATCTGTGTCTCTTCTACTTATGGTTTTATTTGACAGTAAATAAGAGTATCCCAGAGTAGATAAGAATAGTACATTACGCGCGCGCACACACACACACACACACACACACACCTGGGATCAGATGAAATTATATATTTGGGGAACTTGGGGGAAAGAGTACAGAGCCACACAGCAGTTACCTTCTGCATCATCCTGCTTCAGAGAAGCAAATAAGACAAGTTTCTTTTTAATCTGTTGTTTTTACTAAGTCCAGGATTGATGTTAATATGGATTTGTTCTTTTAAGATTCAGTTTTGACTGAAGGAATTGAGCCAGAGGGTCTGCTTGAGGATACTTCCAGTTGAGAAATAATTTATATATTCACCGAGACATTCATTTACTCAACCAGCACTTACTGAGGACTTTCAAAGAGGCAGGTTCCTTGCTAGATACAGGCCAGCTAGATGCTAGACGCCATCATCAAAGAAAGATGAAAAAGAGATGGTAATTATCCTCTAGAGGTTTGTAAACTGGAGTTAGGGAAGGGAACCCCAAATCCATGGGTGAGTGATTAAGATACAGTGGGATAAAATTGGTGGTTGAAATACGTCCATGAGATATGGCAGCAAAGAAGAAGAGCACCTTCATGGGAAGGGTGCCGAGAGTGCCTTCCAAAAAAGCAATATTACCTGAGCAGATGCTTTAAAAATGAGTAGTAATTGGCTGGGCGTGGTGGCTCATTCCTGTCATCCCAGCACTTTGGGAGGCCGAGGTGAGCAGATCACTTGAGGTCGGGAGTTCGAAACCAGCCTGACCAATAATACAATAAAAAATTTTTTTTTGTATTTTTAGTAGAGATGGAGAAACCCCCATCTCTACTAAAAATACAAAAAAATTATCAGGGTGTGGTGGCACATGCCTATAATCCCAGCTACTTGGGAGGCTGAGGCAGGAGAATCGCTTGAATCCAGGAGGTGGAGGTTGCAGTGAGCCGAGATTGTGCCATTGCACTCCAGCCTGGGCAACAACAGCAAAACTCCATCTCACACACACACACACACAAAGAGTAGTAATTACCCATGAAAAGGGGAAGAGAGAGAACAAGGGCAATCCAGGCAGAGGGGTGGTATGAGCAAAGGCATTGAGGCAAACAAGGAAATCTTCATTTCTGCAGGTAAATGAGAGGCTGGGAGTGTGTTATATCCATGAGCTTTAGCAGAGAGCCCATGAGGGGTTTTCAGCAGGGAAGAGTTATTGGGGTGTGTCCAGGCACATTCTGGATTTTAGGGTAATGGGGCTGGGTAGAGGCAGAGAGATGGCTTAGAAGGTTGTTAAGGCATTTAGGAGAGAACCTGTACTAGGGCTGAAGAGAAGGAGCTATGAAAAGAGATTTGTGGAGCAAATTAGCTTAGTGGCTAATAAGCCACTTAATTGACAGTGACTAATAAGATACATGTATGTGCTGATAAGAGAAGGACAAGTCAGAGGTGAAGATAACATCCAGGTTTCCCTCCTAAGTAGATGGTAGTACCAGCATCTGAGCTGGAGAATGCCACAGAGAGGAGCAGCTCTATGGAGAAAGATGAGTTTGGTCTTGTTTATGTTGGGTTTGAGGTGCCTGTGGACCATCCAGGTGGAGACATTCAAAATACAATTGTACACAGAGGCCGGAGCTCAGGAGAGATGCTGAAGATGTAGGCTGGATAGATTTAAGCATGTTAGGTAGGAATTAAAGCATGAGGCTGGACATGAGTAGCCAAAAATTAAATGTTAATCAATAAGAACAATGAACCAAATAAACCTTTAGCGGTGGAGTAGAAGGAGAGGTGCCCATATGGAGAACAAGGCATCATGGTCCCTTCATCATGGAGGAAGAGTGATCAACAATGTTTTTAAAAACGAAGAAGTCAAACAGATCCACACCAAAGAGGGTCCACTAGATGTGGCAGTCATGGACTTGCCCAGGAGCAGATGCGGCAGGGTGGTGAGTGCCGAGGGACTGAGGCTGAGGAGGGGCCAGGATGTGAGGATATTGAGGCAGCGAGAGGTGACTGGCCTTGGGGAGGTCTGGAAGAGGGATTCAACAGCAGCTGGAACAGGATGCAGGGTCAAGAGAAGTTCACTTATTTTTAGAATGGAGAGACATGATTCTTGTTTATTGACTCACAGGAAGAAGGCCTCTTGGAGAAAGGTAAAGACACAGGGGAGAGGGGATAGTTAACGGGGTACCCTCCCAGAGCAGTCTGCACAAGCTCAGGTGCATGAGTGGAGGCGCTGGTCTTCAACAGAGGGCCTGAGTCAGAGGCTGGGGGTCAGACACTATGGCTGGATGGGACTTCTTCTCTTCCTAGAAAAAAGACATTTTTGGGAAATGGGGCCTTAAGTTATTGAGAAAAATATTGCTTTGAAAGAAAATAATTTCACTTTCCTATAATCAAAACACTTTCTTTCTGATGAAACTGACTCAAATAAGAATCACAACCAAGAAATCAGTCCTCAGCGCAAGCCTGGAAATGATTTCCTACACGGAAATCCACTTGCACAGATTCTGTTGGTGTGAGTCATGTGATTCCAGATGGAGTAAATACACAAGAAAAAAAGAGGAAAGCTGATTTCTCTACAGACTGAAGCACACTTACAGAGAGAGAAATTTCCATTTATTTGTATCTGGGCTTCAATGTGATTGTGTTACTATCAGTAATGAAAAATGCTGCCATGTCCTGGCTGTATACTTAGACTAAGATATAAATCACTCCAATATCGATGTTCTTTTTTCTCACTGAATATCTAAATTCGTATATTTGAGGGGAAAGTAGAAAAACCAAGCCAAGATTTTAAACATTACATTTACTATCACCATCTCCAAGTTACGTTCACTATAGAATCCTTTAGAAGTATGTTCTTGGGTTGCTTTGCTTTTTATGCACTCCACAAAAATGTATTGAGCATCTGTATGTACAGGGAAGAATGTGAGGTACAGTGACACAAAATATATAGTCCTATCTCTTAATAAGCCTGCACTTGGGAGAGAGGATGTACAGGTAGGGTTGGGAAGGATAAATACATTTTTATTTTTATTTATATTTATTATTTTTTTTGAGACGGAGTTTCACTCTTGTTGCCCAGTCTGGAGTGCAGTGGTACGATCTCGGCTCACTGCAACCTCTGCCTCCCGGGTTCAAGTGATTCTCCTGCCTCAGCCTCCCAAGTAGCTGGGATTACAGGAGCGTGCCACCACGCCCAACTAATTATTTGTATTTCTAGTAGAGACGGAGGTTTCACCATGTTGGCCAGGTGATCCACCCGCCTCAGCCTCCCCGAGTACTGGGATTACAGGCGTGAACCACCACAGCCGGCCAATCTATTTTTAACACTCTAATGCAAGGCAGAATGTACCAAAAGTTAGAAATGCTGTGGATAATCAGAATGAATGAACGTACCAACTGGGTGAGGGGGTGGGAGTATTAAAGAAAACATTTCTGAAGAGATATAATTTGGGCTTTTATCATGATATCTGTTTTCAGGCAATGGAGTTGAGAGTGGAGCATTCTTCCTGACTTTTCAGAAGCAGCTTGAGGTCTTGACTAAAGACCAGAAGGCATAAGGCTGCAAAGGGGTGGGAGCAGAACATGGAGGGTGTGAACTTCCGTCCTAAGAAGTTTCGTGGGGTCTGGGAAGGAGATGAGAGAGAGCCGTCAGGAAAGGATGTGAGCTGGACCTTTGGAATTTTTAAAGGGACCCTGTCTTCTCTGCCATATTTCTGTCTTGGGGATGATGTGAGGAAAAAACAAAAGCCCAAGGTGGGGATGCGGGGGTAGGGAATGAGCATGAGTCTCCACTGACACCTTATAGTCAAGGAAGGCCCTGTTCTTTCATAAGGAAAAGTGGAAATCCTCTGTTTACTTAAGGGCCATTAACATGTTTTCACATTAAAATACCAAATGATCTGCCATGACTCCAGAGAGACTCATCTAAATAAAAGGAAGCTGTTTCCTTACCAATTGAGTCACAAATGAAAAATATTTGGGGAGTGCCATAGAAACAAATGCACTGTCTTCCTGACATGTGGAAAATGAATTCTGTAGCACTGATTTGTGTGAAAACAATATTCTTCCCAGTGCTTTACCTAGAATATTGAAATGAGATATTAAGATGGATGATAGATAGATGGGATAATTAGATTGCTAGAGAGCTAGATTAGATAGATAGATAGATAGATAGATAGATAGATAGATAGATAGATAGATTAGACAGATTGATGAAGGTAAATATTCTGAGGATGGAAGAAGTGGTCAGATAATCACATCTCAGACAGATTTGGAATTCTAGGCAGCAGGAGCTAATGGGGTGGTCTCTTCAGAGTTTGCAGGGGGAAGAATTCACCCCCAATTAGTTTTTATTCTTTGAGTTACTCCTCTCAAGACAAAGATATTTGGGCAAGAGTTCAGTTGGCCTGGCTTAGATATACGTCCACTCCTTGGCCAGGAATGTAAGCCCTCTGATCAGTGGCTTCACCAAATCTACAAGGAACCCCAGAGAGACTTTTTTTTCCCAGTGGAGGAGCTGGATGTTGTTCCTAAAAGGAAAAGGCAGAGGGACCCAGGGTAGGTAAAATTTTCAGCTGCCTGCTGCCTTAGCCCCTGCCCCACACTGACTTCTGAACCACATTTGATCAGTCATCTGTTCCTACCGCGTAACTGAAACCAAGGTCATGGGTGAGCTCTGTGTTGTTAAGTCTTATTTATAGGAGCGATCAGATCACTGCACTGCAAGGCTGGAAAGGTGTTTAAAATGTATACCTAGCCGTGTCTTAGCTCTTTCTGATATAATTCAGATGGCAAAGGCTCTGTCTAGAAGCCAGATGGACACAAATAGTGCACCAAAATGATGCTAAGACATGGGTGATTATAATTGTGCAAGGAGTAGAAACTTCCCTGCTGAGACTTTGGATGTGGCAGGGATTGGGGAGTAGAGCAGGGCAAAGCACAGTTCTAGCCAACCCCATTTACAAGTGCTGATTAGCAGTGATGAATTCGCAACCTTGCAATTGCTCATTATTTTTCTTCTTCTGCTGAGTCATGGATGCGACTCTAAACTCTGATTAGCTATGGGCCCCAATTCTCAGCATAATTCTAAGAGCATTTATTCAAATTCAACAGTATGTGGTAAGTGTCTTGTATTAGGATTCCATGTGAATGCAAGGAACAGAGACCCACAATAACAGTGGCTTAAACAAGATGTTTATTTCTCCCTCCAATAAAAATCCACAGGTATGCAGTTATATAAACATCCAAAGGCATGTAGTTAACAGCTGTTTGGTGGCTGTGCTCTGTGAATTCCTTAGGGACCCAGACCTGTTCCAGTTTAACCCTAAAGATTGATGCTTATGGACAGTGACCAAGATGGCAGTTAGTGCCCCACCTGCATACATGTGCATTTCAGGCAAAGGATAAAGAAAGAACTGGAGAAGAAAGGGCTAGGGAAGGTTCTAGAAGCTGACACACAGTACTTTCACTTATATCCCTTTGGCCAGAGCATGTGGCTACAAAGGATGCTGAGAAATGTGGCCTTTATTCTGTGTGGCCATATGCCCAGCAGCTCAGCCATAGGAATGACATTGCTTTGAAAGAAAGGGAGGATGGAAATTGAGCAACTTAGCAGTTCACTTGTGCTGAATTCATAAAGATGCAAGCAGCTTTTCCTCTCCTCTGAGCAGCAAACACTTCTCCTGAGGTTCTTGTTTTGGCAGGTTGGCCAGACAGGCACCCCACTTGACTGCTCAACTATGAAGTTGCAGTTCCGGAGAAGAGAACAGGTCTGAATTAAGCACCTTCAGCCGGTTGGTCAGCATCTCCTTTTATTCTGGGAGTAGTTACCGAGATTCAAACCCATGTCAAATTGAGTGGCAATGTGTTTGGCTATAGGGTAAGGTGTAACCCTACTCTATGTCCCTCCATAGTGAGGAATTTCGTAAAGGCTCAGCCCATTATCAGGAATATGCTGGTCTTGCTTAGAGCTTTTGCAGAAATGTTCAGAGGATCCTGAGGATTTTGTGAACACTTATTTACTACTTCTCTTGCCTCCTCTTTTAGTTGGTGCTGAGTTCATTGCATGAAGGGTCCCAGAAGTCCTCTTTCCCCTTGGTCTTTCCACTCCTTTCCTTTTCTGCTCTTTCTACCACCTCCTACTACTGGACCTGTTTGTACCTGTGCTCCACCATGGAAAATAAGTTCTGTTTGCCCTAGATCTTCCTATTTCCCAGAGTGGAGCCCTTACAATTCATGATGTTTACTAAACTTGATCTTGCACTTCCAAGGGCTAGAACTCAGAAAATGAAAGCTATAGGGAGGGAAACGTTGTTTAAATCTGAGAGTGGGCACTCTGATGGGCCTAAGTGTCCCAAGAGGGATTGGGTTGCCGTGGGAGGTGGTGAGCTCCCCATGTGTGCAGAAGTTCAAGCAGGTGTGAAATAATAGTTGGGTGGAGGACAGTTCAGGGACCTCATGATTCTGGAGAGCAATTAAGTTAAATGGCTTCTACTCCCAGTGTTACTTTCTGAGCTTCTGTGAGCATGAAAACTATATTTTGTGTTGCAATGTGCATTCTTGAGAGAATGAGGGTAAAAGGGCAAGTGGTCATGGCAGGTTGTCAAGGGTAGTGACAAACAGTCCTGGCTCCCCACCCAGACCACTGGGGTCCAAATTTTGGCTGTATGTCATCTCTGCAACCCTGGGCAAGTCAGTGCTCTTCCTGTGTATCCATTCATCTGTGTCATGGGAGTTGCAGATTTTCTCTCTCTTTTTTTTGAGATGGAGTCTCGCTCTGTAGCCCAGGTTGAAGTGCAGTGGCGCGATCTCAGTTCACTGCAACCTCTGCCTCCCGGGTCCTGGTTCAAGTAATTCTCCTACCTCAGCTTCCCAAGTAGCTGGGATTACAGGCATGAGCCACCATGCCCAGCTAATTTTTGTATTTTTTAGTAGAGACGGGGTTTCACCATGTTGGCCCATCTGGTGTTGGACTCCTGACCTCATGATTCGCCCACCTCGGCCTCCCAAAGTGCTGGGATTACAGGCATGAGCCACCGTGCCTGGCCAGGAGTCGCAGATTTTCTTACTTCATGGGATATTGTGAAGATTAAGTATTATAATGTATGTAAAACACTCATAGCAGTTCCAAGCACACAGTAAGCACTCAATAATCCTAATCCTTGTTATTATGGTTGCATACATTACTGTATCTAGCGAAAACAATATTAGAATAGTTAGTATTATAATAATTATTATGATCATTGATGGAGAAGGAAAATGAAGCCCACCTAAGTTGGCAGGCAAGACCCTCTCCAAACAGTAAAACGATTAAAAACCAAATTGTATCTGCCTGTGCTCCTTTGGATTCAACTGACCAACACCCAGGCAAAGGGAAAATATGCTGACTTTTTTTTTTTTGAGATGGAGTCTCACACTGTCACCCAGGCTGGAGTGCAATGGCACAATCTTGGCTCACTGCAACTTCCGCCTCCTAGGTTCAAGCGATTCTTCTGCCTTAGCCTCCCAAGTAGCTGAGATTACAGGCATGGGGCCCCATGCCCAGCTAATTTTTGTATATTTAGAAGAGACAGGGTTTCACCATGTTAACTAGACTGGTCTCAAACTCCTGACCTCAAGTGATCTGCCTGCCTTGGCTTCCCAATGTATTGGATTTTGTAAGTAAGAAGGGCAGAGGAGTAGCTGAGGATCTGGGAAGCAGGAACTGGAGATTGAATGGCACGGTGTCCCCATCAGTCCAGCACGCTCTGTCTTCCCCTCTCTTTGTTTGGGCTTTGCAGGAAGGCAGTTTCTCAGCAGAGCCTTGAAGGCCAGTATTTGAGAGCCAGGCAAGTAGAGCCAGAGTGCATGAGTGAGCCACTGGGAGTGGGGACAAGAAAGGCGAGAACCCTTCTGAGCCACTGTGCCGAGCTATGAAGCTGGAGGGCAGAGCAGGCTGTGACCCGAAAAGGCCACGCAAGGCCACACGCTCCTGAGTGACAGACAGTAGGGACATATGAGATGCTGGGCCTTGGCCCACACTGTCTCCTCTGCCTGGCTTGTTTTCTCCTCTTCCACCTGGTGAATGTATCCTTCAAGGCCCAGTTAAAGCATCATTTACTTTGTCAGGTTTTTCTCACCACCTTGTATCAGTTGAAAATTGCATTCATCTATGATCACAAGAGAGAGTTAAGCCCATAACAAGCAATCTGGAGCCGGACATTCCAGAGGTGGAGTAGTCCTTCCATTGTGCCCTCTGGGACCCAGGCCATGTCTCTCTTTCTGCACACTCAGGCATACCATTGTCCCTGTGGACACAGGATGGCTGCTCTGCCTATAGCATCGTATCCCTTGTAGTAGGCAGAATAATGAACCCCCAGAGATGTCCCCACGCTAAGCCTCAGAACCTGTGAATATGTAGGTTCCATGGCAAAGGGGAATTAAAATTCCAGATGGAATTAAGGTTTCCAAAGAGCTGACCTTAAAATAGGGACATCAGTATCCTGGATTATCTGGGTGCGCTTTGTATAACCACAGGATCCTTAAAAGTGGAAGAGGGAGGCAGGAGAAGTTAGAAGGAGAGGTGGCTGCAAGGAAGGTAGAGGGATGCAACAGTGCTGACTTTGAAGATGGAGGAAGGGAGCCATGAGGCACGGAACGTGAGTGACCTCAAGGAGCCGAAAAAGGCAAGGAAATGGATTCTCCCCTAGAGCCTGCAGAAGAGAACATGATGCTACCGTCTGCCAGCACTTTGATTCTAGCCTGGTGACCCCCATGTCAGACTTCGGAGGTACAGAAATGTAAGATAATAAATTTCTGTTGTTTTAAGCCACTACGTTTGTGGTAGTTGTCACAGCAGGAATTGGAAACTAATATGTCTTTCAGCACCAGCTCCCTGTACCTGGCAGGAAGGAGGGAAAAGGCAGTTGCCACTTAAGCCAATGCTTCTTTCCTTTTTTTCTTTTTTTTTTTTTTTTTTGAGACAAGATGTTACTCTGTCACCCAGATTGGAGTACAGTGCTATGATCATCACTCACTGCAGTCTTGACCTCCTGGGCTCAAGTGATCTTCCCACCTTAGCCTCCAGAGTAGCTAGAAGTAAGGGTGCGTGTCACCATGCCCAGCTAATTTTTTATTATCTGTAGAGATGGGGTCTTGTCTTGCCATGTTGCCTAGGCTGGTCATGTCCTCCTGGGCTCAAGGAATCCTCTAGCCTCAGTCTCCCAAAGAGCTGGGATTGCAGGCGTGAGCCACCACACCTAGCTCTTCCTTTCCCTTTAAAGGAGTTGTCTGGAAGTCCCTTCTGATCACTTTTACTTACATCTCATTGGCCAGAGCCATCCCGTGTCCAGCTTTATCTTCAGTGGAAGCTGGGATACATACTTTTTTCAGCTGTTCACATTGCCATCCCCAACCAAGTAAGGATTCTGTAAGTTAGTTTGAAAGAGGGGGAGAATTGATATTGAGAAGACCACTTAGCGTCCCCACCACACACTCCCAGGCACAACCAACTATTCTACATCCAGCTGTTCTTTCCTCTATTACTGCTCTTTTTGGTTTGTATTGTAATTTATGTGTTCACATGACTGTTCTCATTACTTGACCAAGAAGCCTCATGAGCAGACACTGTGTCTGATTTATTTCTCCATCTCCAGTGCTCAGCACCATGCCTGATATAGAGAAGGTGTTTGCATGAAGTTTAGATGGATGAATGTCTGAATAAACTTTGAAATAAGAGAATGATCGATGCACTTCCCAGAGCGAGAGGTCCTTTATATTTTCCTATGAGGATGATTTATTGGGGTTAGGTAGATTTTATAAGACCATTTGGCCATGATTGCAACCTCATCTCCAGTAAATTAAACCTACACAGCTGCAGTGTGTCACCTTTCCTTGCGGCTTGTTACAGTTTGCTTTTTGCTCAGAAGGAACTGAACAAGCAGGCTAGAGGCTATTATGTGCACCTGCCACAGCCTACGGATCCTCGATTAACCTTGCGTATAATTTACACTTCCTGCCCATTCTTTATTTTTAGCACAGCAGTATCTATTTGGCTCTTCCAGAGAAGACTGCATTAGATTTCAGCCATGAAACTACAAAACAGTGGCATTTGCAGGCTGGCGGGGATGACTGTTGTTAACTCCATGACACTCTGTTCCTTGGGAAGCTCCTTTGCCCCAGGACTCAGGTTTTCCTGAGAAAGATAGCAGCCTGGACTCACCATAACCACAGAGCCTGGCCCAAGGCCACGTGTGCATTTGTAGAAAAATCTGCTATTGGATCTGACATGAACTCTCCGTTTCCTTCATTCATTCCCTTTGGGTTGAAACTCAGTTGTTGTTATCACAAAGGTTTCATTTCGTTCCTTTTTTTCCTCTCTCCCTCTCTTGCGGTTCCTTCTCAGTTACACAGTATCATGACCCAAATCTTTAGCACCTGAACTATATAGCTGAGAACCTTGAAACCTATAGGGCCAGGGCACGCTGTGGAGACCGGCCAGCCAGTGGGCATCAGGTCGTGGAGAAATCTTAACCACTTGGGGTTGATTCACCAGAAGAAGTGAGTTACTGAGAGATAGCCATTTTCTGTTTTAGTCAGCCATTTTAAACACGATCTTGCTTGTTTTAGAATCTCCTGTAGTGCCTAGCTCAGAGTCCATCCAAAAAAGCTCAGTAAATGTTGGTTTTGAATTTAAATCGATGTTGGGGTGTCCCCATCTAGCTCCTTCACTAGATACATGGGAAGCGGAGGCCCTGGCCCCTCTTTCATGCCACAGCCTGTGAGATGCTGCCTTCTCAGCAAAAGGCTTCAGGAGGCATTTTGAAAAGGGAATTTATCGTTTTCATTCTGGTTAGATAGGTAATAAATGAATATTTTAAATTGGGAAAGTATTAAAAATTGTTTTTTAAAAATGAAATCACCTAGAATTCCATTACTCAGAGACAACTATCACTGACATTTTTCTGTTTTTTTAGTCTTAATCTCCCTGTTTCCCTCCAGATTTCTCAGAGAATAGAGGATTAGGGAAGGGAGGAGTGGGTGCCTTATGTTCTTTCTAATCTTTAGCTTCAGGGATATATAAATACATATAACACACATATAAATATATGTGTATGTATATTATATAATTGGCATATATATTATTGGGATATATATTGCTAGATATACAAACATAATTATGTAATGTACACACACTTATATTTGACCTGTACCAGTTCATTATTACCATAATAATGCTATATAACGCTCCCTCAAATTCAGTGGCTTAAACCCAAAGTCATTTATTCTTGCCCACACTTCTGTGAGTAGGCTGGGTGTTTGCTGATCTAGGCTGGGCTTAGCTGAGTGGCTGTAATTTCAGGTGCATCTGAACTATGTAGCTGAAAGCCCTGAAACTGATTGGGCCAGGGCACACTGCCCTGAAACTGATTGGGCCAACCCACACTATCTGCGGGTTGGCCTCAGGTCTATTCCACGTGTGTTCTTTCTGAGGTCCAGGCTGAAGGGGCAGCAGCTGCCTGGATAAGTTCTCTTGACACTGGAAGGGGTGCCAAAGGACAAGCCCAACTGGACAAGCACTTTTCAAGTCCCTGCTTGTGTCTTATCTGCTCACATCCCATTGGCTAAAACAGGTCACATGGCTGCCCCCAGTGTCAAGGGACTGGGAAGTGTATCCCATCCACCATGAGCCTAGAGCAAATCACATGGTCAAGATCGACATCAGTGGCTTGGGGGAGAATATACATTTCCCATGGAAGTAAGGGAGGAAGGAAGGGAATATTTTTGAGAATAATGTAATTTTTTTTTTTTTGAGATGGAGTCTCAGTCTGTTGCCCAGGCTGAAGTGCAGTGGCACAATCTCGGCTCACTGCAACCTCTGCCTCCTGGGTTTAAGTGATTCTCCTGCCTCAGCCTCCAGAGTAGTTGGGATTACGGGTGTGCACCACCATGCCCAGTTAATTTTTGTATTTTTAGTAGAAACAGGCTTTCAGCATATTGGCCAGGTTGGTCTCAAACTCCTAACCTCAGGTATCCACCTGCCTTGGCCTCCCAAAGTGCTGGGATTACAAGCATGAGCCATTGTAACCAGCCCAAGAACAATATAATCTACTGAACACCCTAAATGTCTGCTGAAGTACTCTGTTCTTTGAGATTTAAATCAAGTCTGCTCAGGCCAGGTGCAGTGGCTCACGCCTATAGTCACACCTCGAATGAATGAATGAGTGAATGAAATCAGCTCAGAGTCCACCTGGCCTGTAGTATAATCCAGTCTACACAGGGAACCTCTAGTCCAGAGCTCCTCTAGCCATTGAATTAATGCAGTTTATGGATAATTTGTTTCATGTGTTGTTCCTATTTCACACTCATATCTCTTTACTTACTCCCCCCAAAATAAATTACACAGATGTGTGCAGAAGATTTTGCTGAACATCTGGAACAACAAAGAAGTTTTATGTCTCTATGTTTGTATCTCTGGATTGGTCAGCCCCTCCCCTGTAAATTCTCTTTGCCTCAGCCCACACACAGCCTCTTAAGTCAAAGCTTGCTGAAGAATTCACCCTGGTCTTCAAAATTCTGAAAGTCTTATCTCGGCTGAGCCACACTTTTGTGTAACTTAGTTCAGCTTTTTAAATTCATTCAATTTAGGTGTATTGACCATTTGTGCCCTCCATCTGAGGAATTTATAATCTAGTAGGGGAAATTTATGTTGCTATTTGAGACCAGAAAATTCTTTGTTGTAGGGTGCTGTCCAGTGCATTGTGGGGTGTTGAGCAGCATCCCTGGCCTCTACCCACTAGATGCCAGTAACACCAGTCCCACCCCCTTGAGTTTTGGACAGCCAAAATATCTCTAGACATTGCCAAATATCCCCTGGGGGACAAGATCACCTCAGTTGAGAGCCACTGCTCTAATATGTGGCAGACTTGATAAGACCTCTGATAAAATAATGTGCTAAGAGATATTCGGAGGGGAGTGATGTTATTTCCTGGCAGTGAAATCTTTGAAAGCCTCATGGCAGGTGGCATCTGAGCTGAGACTTCAGTGATGGTTAGGAGTTTGAGTTGAGTTTTCTAGAGGAGAAAAAACAATAAGAGTGGCTCTATTTGACTAACATATAAAGTGAAATAGGCACGTTGGTAGAGTGGAGCTGATAGGTACTGGGAGTCTAGATACCATGGGCCTTATAAGCTATAGGACTTCTACTTTTACCCTGAGTGAAATGACAAATGTATCAGAGCTGTGTTCTTTTGGAGGGGATTCATTTGGATATAGGGCTTGCCTTCATAACACAAAGTAATTGCTGCAAAGACTTATCCCTCCAGAGGTCATTTTTCTGACACCCAGGAAGGAAATAGAAAGGGCCTCTGAGGGGCACAGTGTGTTGCTAAATAAATTCATGACTAGATCTTGGTGTTCTTTACCTTTCAGAAAATCCCACTCTGAACTCCTTATTTTAGGTTTGGGTCTAATGGACTTGTTTAGCCAGTTCCCAAGAGAAGATTAAAAGATGTAAAAAGATAGCCAGGCACGGTGGCTCATGCCTGTAATCTCTGCCCTTTGGGAGCCTGCAGCAGGAGGATCGCTTGAGCCCAGGAGTTTGAGACCCACTTGGGCAACATAGTTAAACCTCACTCTTTAAAAAAAAATTTTAAATTAGCTGGGCATGGTGGTGTGTGCCTGTAGTCCCAGCTCCTTGGGAAGCTAAGATAGGAGGATTGCTTGAACCCAGGTGGTACAGGCTGCAGTGAGCTATGATCATACCACTACACTCTAACCTGGATGACAGAGTGAGACACTATCTCAGAAAAAAAAAAAGATGGAAAAGGAGGAAGGCAAGGGAGAGGACTCGCATAGGCAGGCACAGACTCAGCAGCAAAGTTTCTAGCACGACAGAGGGGAAAGAGACCAAAAGGAAAAATGAATGAATGAGTTATTAAATGAATGAACAAACAAATAGATTTAGACCAAATAATTCAAGGAGCATAGCAGTCTAGAGTCTTAGCAAGAGACCATTTGTCCCTTCATTATTGCTGAAGACATTGCTGCATATCAGTGCCATCCTACTGTGACAATGTATGCAATGTTTAACAAGGTGAGGGATGTGGAGAACACCTTAGAGCCCATGTGGTGAGAGTTTGGCGCAATGGTTAGTAACAGTGTCTAGAGTCGGACCTCCTGGCTTGAATCCTTGCTTCAAGGCTCTGTGGCACTAAAGCCTGCTTTACCAGGTTACTTCACCTTGCCAAGCCCTACTGATCTCATTGGTAAAATGGGGATTCCCTACTCAGAGGGTCATTGGGAAGTTTGGATAAAATAACCCACATGAATTCTTCGCTAAGTTCCTGGCACAGAGTAAGTGCTCAGTAAACACTGGTGCTTATTATCATTTCACTGAAAGAATATGGCTGTTGAGACTTTCCCCAAATCATAGCTGCAGCTGCTGTTCTGGAATATTTCCAGAGTCTCCTGGCAGTGCTGAAATTTCCCTTTTACAAAATACATGGGATGGCTGTGAAAATTGAGGAAAGTTCCAGAAGGCAGGGGCAGTTGCATTCTGTCTTCTTTATTTCCCCTCTTTTTGGCAGTAGAATCCAGGCCACAGAGGGAGAGGACAGCAGGCTCCAAAGGGTACGGGGGCCACCAGCTATTTCTTGGCAACATACTTCCTTTGAGTAAGGATGGCCCTTCCCCCCCTTTTTTTTTCTTGAGACAGAGTTTTGCTCTTATTGCCCAGGCTGGAATGCAATGGTGTGATCTCAGCTCACCATAACCTCCCCCTCCCGGGTTCAAGCAGTTCTACTGCTTCAGCCTCCCAAATAGCTGGGGCTACAGGCATGTGCCACCACGGCCAGCTAATTTTTCATATTTTTAATAGAGACAGGATTTCTCCATGTTGGACAGGCTGGTCTCAAACTCCCAACCTCAGGTGATCCGCCTACCTTGGCCTCCCAAAGTGCTGGGATTACAGGCATGAGCCACCACTTTTTGGCCAGCCTGAGAGCAATTATTCTGAGATGGTCAAGATAATATGAAGCTATGTTCCTTCTGATGCTATGTCCTCTGCTATGTGAATATAATCTCCCTCCAAATAAGAAAGTTGTGCATGCATCGGGTTGGTAGGGAGACATTGAAGCATATTGCATAGTAGTGGCTGTGAACCAGTGGAGGTAGTGCTGTGTTGATTTCCCTTGAGCAATGTCTGCCCAGTGGCAGAGCTGGAAACCAGGATGCTGTGTAATGTAAAACCTTGGCCTGGCTCCTCAGCGTAATGTAAAACGGAGGCTGCCAGGAAGGTACAAATCGTCCAACAGGAAGGAGCTGCTCTCTTGCTGTGGATGGCAGGACAATAAAGTAACTTGTCCTTTGTTTGTGTGTTTTCCAGGCTGGAGCAAGAAATACAAACGCTAGAAAGTGAAGAGTCCCAGATATCTGCCAAAGAGCAAATCATCCTAGAGAAACTGAAGGAGACAGAAAAATCCTTCAAGGACTTTCAGAAGGTGAAGAAAACAAACATGATTTCTCTAAGTTATTTCTGTGGGGAAGTAAGGCCTAGCAAAATGGTGCCAGCTGAGAAACAGGCCAGTTGGCGTTGATGAGAAATCTGAGCCACGAACTCTATGAAATGAGGGGCAGATGTGTGAGGACCAGGGGCCATCCTGAAGTTGACCATGGCATGTTTTTGGGTGTGGGACCATCTGGCCTGGCCTGCTGCAAGGCATAGGGAAGGGTCATTAGATTACCCCACCTGCCTACTGTCCAGATCTCTGATATGCCTCATGCCTGAAAAGCCTTCTCTTGTTGGATTCTAGAATTCTAAAACCAATTCTCATTAAGCAGAATAAACATGCTCTTTGTGGCTTTAATTATAGTTTGCTTTTTGAGTCTTTTCATTATAAAAAGGCCAGAAACAACACCCTATGAAATGGAAATGAATTCCAAATATGAAGAGTGTAAATACATGAAATTTTACTGTATATAAAAACAGATGATGCTGTGTATCAAAGAGTATAGTCCAGTAGACTTTGAACAAACATCTCAGGACCTCCCTCCATTTTTTTTTTTTTTTTTTTTTTAAGATGGAGTTTTGCTCTTGTTGCTCAGGCTGGAGTACAGTGGCGAGATCTCAGCTCACTGCAACCTCCGCCTCCCAGGTTCAAAGCAATTTTCCTGCACCAGCCACCCAAGTAGCTGGGATGACAGGTGCCCACGACCATGCCTGGCTAATTTTTTTTTTTTTGTATTTTTGGTAAAAACAGGGTTTCACCGTGTTGGCCAGGCTGGTCTTGAACTCCTGACCTCAGGTGATCCACCTGCCTTGGCCTCCCAAAGTGCTAGGATTACAGGTGTGCACTGTTCCCAGCCCTCCCTCCATTTTATAAATCTTTCTGCAATACCTATAAGTGACAGAAAAGCAATCTAATGAAATCAGTTTAGGATGAGATTCTCTGATTTCATTCTCCAACATGACCAAGGATATTTGCTAGATAATTGAAATAAATCTCTATTGGGAGAAATTTGGTATAATTTGGGAATGGTAATTTTGGAATTCTAAACAAATTGTCCAGAAGAAAAGAGATCATTGCATTTTTCCAGCACAGTCAAATTCTGGGCCTGGGCATGGGAGAAAGACGGGTTAAGTCTTTAAAGATGGGAAAAGATGGGATTATACGCCCACAGGAAGAGTAACACTCTGCCTTGTTGTGTTTGTTCCCACAGGGTTTCTCCGGTACGGATGGAGGTAAGTGCTCTCTGCCCCGACTGCAGATGAATGTTTTTATCCTGGTCAGTTCAGGGGGCTTCATTAACAGGGTCTTAAGGAAGAGGTGCTGTGTTGATTTGTAAAGGCATCAGAAGAAGTACCAGCGCTAGTTGCAGGCCACTGAGGAGGTCCCAATTCCAAGCCTTCCCTGCCTCTCTTCAGGAACTGTCTCTTGACTCACTGTTTCTCATCTTACAAAATTGGCCTGGCTCTTCTACTTCCTTTTGGGTCCCAAAGGCTCACGGCTTGGACCTCTCTTGAAAAGTACCCAGCAAAGAAGAGTGTTAACATCAGGACCAGGTCCCTTGTAGGAAAGAGCCCATTTGTCCTGGTGGTTAGGTCCTCAGGCTGAAACACACGTGGAAGTTTAGGAAATTTGGGGGAAACATCTGGTGTTTAGAAAATATTTCTACAGTTTCTGAATTTTCTTTGCTTTCTCTCTCTCTTTCTCTTGGATCAGAGAACTATAGTTTCTTCCATAGAAACAGGGCTGGGCAAAACTTTCCTCCCTGTGTGGGATAGTTGGTTCAGAGCATACAGAGGTGGGAGCAAGATCCTGGCTTCCTGGTGGTAAGAACAGGTCTTTTACCTTCTCTCCCTTCCCTACCATTTCTCTTTCCTCTCCTCTCCATACCTGGACGGTGGGGATGAATTTGAGATTGTATACTTCTCACCCTTCACCTTGCTCCCTAACCCCAGCTGCAAACCTATGATTCCTACTTTCATTTGTCCCTCAGCTAGACCTGCTTTAAAATAGAGAGACTTAGTGGAAGGACCAGTTATTGCCTGCTCACCTGGCTCCTAGAAAGTCACACTCTAGGGCTGGGTCTGGTGGCTCAGACATGTAATCCCAGCACTTTGGGAGGCTGATGTCGGAGGATCCCTTGAGCCCAGAAGTTCAAGGCTGCAGTGAACTATGGTCACACCAGTGCACTCCAGCCTGGGTGACAGCAAGGTCTTGTATCAAAAACAAACAAAAAAGGTCAGCCTCTAGACTAGGAAGATGATCGGGTGCCAGAATAAGAGTTGGCTTTGGTGTTTTCCCGGTGCCATATGGAAATATACAGGGAAAAGTTTAAAAATGTGTTTTTCTGGATTAGTCAAAGGTATTTGCATGAAGGATAGCTCTGACTTTGCCCCCCTCAAAACCAAAAAAAAAAAAAAGGACTGTGATATTTTTCCCCCTGTAGCAAGTAAAAGGCAGGAGACCTGGATCTTGTCTCCCCAGTTGGTCTTTAGGAAGGTACTAAATTAAGCTTCATGTTCTGAGTGCATGTAGGCGGGGCTAAGTCAGGTCCAAGCCAGCAAGGACTCCAGGAAAAGCAGGACCTACAGTAGTTCTAGGAACTCTCTATGGTGTGACCAAGTCAGGGCACTTGTTCTGTGCTTTGTGGATGGGGCACTGATTGAGGAAGTGGTGTTGGGGAATTGTGCGTACAGCGTGGGGAAGATGGCAGGCTTCGCTGAGTCTGGGAAGACCTGAGACATGACACACAATTAGCAATAATACAGAGCATGTCAGGCTGGGATGCAGTGTGGGACGCTGACCCACAGTCATGTACCCACAGAGCGCATGTTGCCCTTCTATGCTTTCAATTCTTTTTTCCCTTCCCTTCTCAAATCAGGAGTTTCTCTAGACATCCCTCTGATAACTAGGGAAGGGAAAAGCCTGTATGTCATGTTCCTGAGAAGTCTGTGTGGGGCATAGAGACCTGTCATACTCTGTGACTTGTTAACAAGCAAAAATGCAGCCGCGTTACAAACCCTCACACCTCTTTCATTTTTACCTCAAACTTCTTTCATTTTCTTCTGTATTGCTTCCCATTAGTTTCACCCATCCACCTAAGCTGTTCATAGAGGTGATAAGAAACCTAATCATAACTGAAAAGAGCCTGCAGGGAAAGTTCCCCTCACACTCTGTCTTCCAGGATGGGTGAGATCAGGCTTATGAGGCTGCAAAAGTCTTAGGATCCCACTTCTTGGGAAATGGGCCAGGGAAGAATTTCCGTGGTCTTACCTATCACCCTGGATTATAGTTCCTGCCATCTGTGGTTATCACCAAGCCTAGGTGACTTCTTTATCTATCACACCACATCTATTAGCAAAGAAGTTTAAAGGAGGGAACACATGCATCCCAGAATGTGATTGATGCATAAGCCACACTGTGGTGAAGCACATCCCAATTGAGGGACTTTGGGATGTCTCCTTATCTTCTCGTTCTCCAATTTCAAAGGACTCAAGTTGCCAAGACCCTCTTAGAATCAACCAACTTGCTACAAAAAAACTAACAAATTATTGTTATAGAACAATGATGCTTTAAGAAACACAGTTAATTTCTGATGCATGTAGACTACAGAATCCAGGTCCAGTTAGGATTGTGTAACCACACAGACACTGCAGCAGAAGATAAGATAAACAGCAAAAGCATCCCAACTTATGAGGTGCCGTGAGATAGCTGCTGGTGTCTATGTGTGTAATGACTCCATCTCAGGTACCCTAAGTGTGTCTCCCTATGCATGGCAGAGGAAATAGAGGTACTGTACTCCTGGATCACCAGTGGCTTTTGATTACGTGATAGCCTGGGCAATGAAGAGCAACTTATTCTACTCTTGAGTAGAATCTCCTGGTCATATACATTCTGATACCCCCTCTCCTCCCCACCAACGCACACTGTTGTTACATAGCAGAACCCTCATCTATTGGATGGGTTGTTTTCACTGTCTTAGGCATAACATCTTGTACATCTATAAATTGCGTATAGCATATCTCTGGTGCTAATCCTGTTCTTTACCCACTGGGGAGGGGGCTGATGTAAAACTCTTGGCCAGAACAGGCAAAGGAAAATGTCTGTCCTGGGCCTCAGTCCTTGCTGTAAGATAACTAATCTTCTTAGGTTCGAATCCCATACCAGACTGTGGCGGCTTAGAGCCTTTCCCACATCAAAACCTTCATACCAGTTATTGGCAAACCTAAATCTTCAGTTGTCTATAAGTTATGTGTTTATTTATTTATTTATTTATTGAGATGGAGTTTTGCTCTTGTTATCCAGGCTGGAGTGCAGTGGCGCAATCTCAGCTCACTGCGACCTCTACATCCTAGGTTCAAGTGATTCTTCTGCCTCAGCCTTCTGAGTAGCTGGGATTACAGGTGTGAGCCACAGCATCCAGCCTAAGTTATGTTTTAAGAAGTGTTTTCATCAATCTTGTTTCTCTGGCTTTAGCTGTTAAGATTCTCCCTAGCTACTGTAAATATTTCATCTGGGTTAGAATTAAGAAGCATCACTGATCTTCAGTTTCTACGCTATAAATGACTATTTTCCACCTTCCCTGAAAGTGGGGAGAATAGTGATAGGCCATTCTAACTTTGGCAGGAAGAGGGCAGCTTATTCATTGAGGCCACCTGAAGAAGTTTTTCCCGTTAAGGTTTGGCAGTCCTGTTTCTTACACTTTGTGCTGGTCTATCAGACCACTCACATCTGTCTGTATAACCTTAGGGTTTAGTACTTAATGATATATTGAGGGGGCTGCTCTGTCCCCTTTCTGATGCCCCATTCTCCACTCCTTTCTCTCTCTCTTTGTCTTTTTTTTGAGTCAGGACCTTGCTCTGTCACCCAGGCTGGAGTGCAGCGGCGCAATCTCAGTTCACTGCAACCTCCCCCCTGCCACAGCTGGGTTCAAGCAAGTCTCCTGCCTCAGCCTCCTAAATAGCTGGAATCACTGCCACTCACCACCAGGCTCAAATACTTTTTGCATTTTAGTAGAGAGAGGGTTTCGCCATGTTGGCTGGGCTGTGATCTGCTTGCCTCGGCCTCCCAAAGTGCTGAGATTAAAAGTGTGAGCTACTGTGCCTAGCCCATTCTCTTATCTCTTAACAGAAGCCATGTATCCCAACCCTCCAAGAGCTGTAGCCTTCAAACTTGTAGCCAGTAAACATCTGGCAAAGGTAACTTCATCATCCACTCATATCTGGCAGGGAACTGGAGGAGGCTGAGACATAAGCCCTGGGAATCACATGTTCTTTCAGATGGAGAATTCTCTGTCTGTGAGTAGGTTTTTTTTTTCTGCTAAGATGTTCAATATGCAGACATGTGACCATGAGAAAGACATTTGGTATGCAGACACACATGTGACCAGTCCATGAAATCTCACTTGGGCTCCAGCCTCCATCTGATTTGAATGCAGAAAGTCAAATTCACCAAGATCCCAATTCCACAGACTTCTGAAAATTATCAGTGAATCTTGGAAGTTCTGTAAATATGCTCTGGTCATCCCTTCTCTCTTAAACTGTACCTCTAGTCCTAGATTACGGCTTCATTCTTCTCATAGACCATTGACACTCACCTGCCCCTACCTCCTCAGGACCACTGACCTCAAGCTGCTGCTCTTTCTAGTTCTGCCTTCTGCTGATGTGGGGCACAGACCCTTCCCACAGCCTTCCACAGTAGGAGTTAAAGGAAAGAAAAGTCTGCAACCTGAGTTTGAGAATCGTGGAGGTGCAGTTCAACGTGGAGTATAATGCTCAACTTCAGACATGTGGCTACACTCACAGCCCCTGGCTCAAATCCAAAACTGTCTTCAGGGGGTCTCTGCAGGCTGCTTCTCAGCCAGTTCCCAGGCCACCAGTTCCCAGGCCACCATCATCTCAAAGGCTCAGTTTCCTTCCTTGCAGTGAGAGGGGTCTTCAACCACGTCTGCTTATCCAGGATCCAACCTCCAACACATGTAAGGCACCCAAGAGGGAAGGCAACCTGAGCCTCACTCCACCCTAAGTCCTGCTGTCCTAATCTTTCTGTCTCATTCCTTCTTCCCAAATGTTTGATATGGAAAAATCCGTTTTCTTAGAGATACTCTACCTTTTTGCCTATGAACATAATGGTCTAATGTCAATACATTCTGGATTGTTCAGACTCACTTGCAAATCAGCAAAGGATCTGGTTGGTCTAGAATGGAATGAAGCCTAGTCCACTGTCTGTTTGCAATCCTCTTCAGCAACAAATGAAAAAGAAAGCTGCTAGAACTTAAGCAGTGCAAGTGGGGATGCAGAGGAGGGGACAGTGATGAGAAACTATGGAACGGATTGGATACCAGGAGAGGGAAGAGTGAAGGGTGCTGCTGAGGATCCCAGGTGAACTGTGGTGCTCGTGAGCCAAGATAGAGGATAGGAGAAGCAGCAGGTGAGCAGAGACGCAAGGTCCATTTTGTGCATGTTGAGTTTGAGGCGATTGTGGAATATTCAGTATAGACAATGCAGTGAGCAGTGAGATGTACCCATTGATGACTGATGGACGTTCCAGGATTCTGTGATATGGTTGTGATGCAAAGAAGGCATCACATCTCATGGATCCCAGCTTTCTGGAATCTTCGTGCTTTCACTTTCCCACTTCTCTCTGGGGTGCACCCAGATTCGTCTTGTCTCACCTTAGGGGTTTCCTCCTTTCCTCGGATACCTTGGCATGCCTGCTAATGTTCATGCCGCCCAGGTCTCACCTCCTTAAAGAGGCTTGTCAAGGTATTTGCCCAAGCAAAGCTGATGGGCTCCTTCTTTTACAGAGCAACATTTCCTGCAACTGCGCTAATGGTGGGCTCACTAGGTGTTGTCATTGAGAATCTCAGGACTTTCTGGCTGAAATGCCAGCCTGCAGTATTGGAAACATGAGCTCAATTTTGAAGTCTTTTTATTTGTCATAATGCATATAAAATTGGTCTTTTGAATGAATCAGGCTCCTAAAGCACTATTGCCAGTTCAGGGAATGAACCCCATAATAATCAGGCACAGAAAGTTTTATTTCCAGTTCAGAGAATGGATCTGTTTTTCACTACTGTTAAATGTACATTTCTAGTTTGATGTTTTCTATTTGGTCCATCCCACCAAGTTGATAATGGCTCCCACAAACCCATTTCTGGATCTTCCCCCACCCCAGGCCCCCAAACTCATTGTCCTCCTAGAATCTAGAGATTTCTGATGACTCTTCTAATACATAGAGCCATCCTGGGGCTTGAGCTCTCTGGCCAGGATCCCTCCTGCCTCAGCTACTCTGCTGAATGCCAGTCACTGGGCAAATGCTCGTCTTTGTTTACCCTGATCCTCCTGTTCAGTGGCCGCCTCTGTGGTCCATTATGTAGGGCAGACAAGCTGCTGTCTCGGCAGTGAACCCATTGGGCCTCCAAACACTGTGACTAATTGTATTCCCTGTTCTCTGCTACCAGATGCAGTAAATTACATTTCCTCCCAGCTTCCCGACCTGCCAATCCTCTGTTCACGAACAGCAGAACCAACACCTGGGCAGGACGGGACCAGCAGAGCGGCTGGTAAGTCCTGGGGAGCCCTTTGGTTTGGATGCTAGGCTTGTCCAAGGGGCTTGCATTTCACTGAGCTTTATTAATTAGATGGGTGCCCTGCTATCCTTAAATGGGGGACCTCGCCTTCAGCCCAGCCTCAGACTCAGGCTTCACAGTGGCCACACAAGACAGGGACCGGCCCCAGATGGGTAATTGAGTACCAGATGGAAAGGAGTTTTGAGGAAATCATACAGCATTTCACCTCCAGCTTCGGGGGAGTCTTTCTTTGGTGTTCGTGGTCCTTATATCTGTGTTTATTCTCAAAGTTAATCTGTATTCCGCCTCTAGGGATTTTTGTTTTCCATGTTGGAATGATACAAATTGAGAGAGCCATCCATGATGGAAGCTGAGTGGGAAATATTTTCAAAGCATATGGGTGTCTTTACAGAATCCTTTGGGAATTGAGCTATTTGTATATTATGAATACATATATTCCTAAGTCTTCCCATTTCTGGGGTCATTTCTTAGCCACTTCGGTATATTTGGGAGGAAAAGAAGCAATTTAAAAAACACATTTCTTGCTAATATTTCTCACAATTGGAGATTTTACCAAATAATACATTTGTGATTATTGAGTACAGGGAAAACCATGCTTTGCTCTGCTTAATGCAGACATGCCTCAGAAATGAGAACTGGAAGGGTGCAAATAACATAATCTACCCTATGATCTACACAGAAACGTGCTGAGGGCTGGCGGTTAAATGGAAAAATGAATTGCCCAAGGTTGCGTGGTTAGTTACAACATAGGTGAATTCAAATATGAGTGTCAGATTCTGCTTTGCATACTCTAGGTAAGTGTATGTTTAAAATAAATCACATAGTGACAGATTTTAGAAAATAAAACAATCATGGAGGTTTAAACCAGAGGAAATCTTTTACATAGGCCAACCTGAATATTTTATGAAGCAAAGGATCCTTCCTTATTTTAGTACAAAAGTAAACTAAAAAGGCAAGTAAGTATTAACATAGTTGTCATGTCCACTGGCTAATTTAAATGTCCTCTGTGCATCTCTGTAAACATCTTAGCATGTTACTTTTACGTGCAAACTCACAGAGTCCTAGAGATGTATGGGACTGTAAGTGATATCTGGCCAATCCGGGGCCAGTTCTACATCTTCCTGGGCAGTGACAGGATGGGTCAACTGGAATCTGCACCCTGCACTTATGCTTCACAGGAATCACTGGCAGTCACTTTAACACTGGACTCTTTAAGTACTCTGAGGTGCACTTCCGAGGTCAATTTAGGTAAAATGTGTTTAAGAGTCACGCACCTTCCTGCTGGTTATTAGAGACTTGGGTGTTAATGTTCCTGGAAGTTGTGGGAAAACAGCTTCTCAGGTCCTCTGCACAAGTTCCTGCACTTCAAAGGACATGGGATACGATCCAGCATATGGATCAGCTCATGGGAGGGTAGGGACAATGTATGAGAAATGATTTTAAGAGAGAAAAAAAGAATTCGAACAGTGTGGGTAGTCAAAGAGTATAAAGTTCAAGAGTAACACATGAATGTGACTGTAGTGCTATGTAAGGAGGAACATACCTTATTACCATGACCCAGCTCTCTTTATCTTTGAAGATCCTGCAAAACATAATGATTTAAAAAGCCAATAAATTTTTTAAAGTATAGTGTGATCAGAATCTTTTTAAAAGTAAGTTTATATGTGTTTCTGTTGTTAGTTAATTTGCATAAATGCATCTACTGTGGAACTACATATAAGCAGAGCTGTAGAAAGAATTGTATTTGTTACGACGAACTCCTTTGTCCAGGCCATTTGGGGAATGGGATGTTCAGATTCACAATCAATTATGGTTAACAGTGACTACACAGAGCATGTGTGGCTTACCAACCAAGAGTACTTGCTAGAATTCTCCTAGATATGGTCCATCTTGCTTTAGGAATGTCCTTTCGGAAATTTGTATAACCTCAGGGCCATTCGACAAATGTCACGTTTCATTACTAAGTAGTATGACAAATATCCTGGTTGTTTGGAGTTTGGAGGGTTTGGGACTCTGTATAAATGGGAATTTACTTAGAATCATTGCTTTTCAGAATTAGGAGGCATCTATTCCAGTCCTTTATCCAAACATTGAATCCTTGACATAGCAGCCCTGTGAAAAGGTCCTCAAACCCCAGTCACATACCTCTGTGATCCAAGTTTAATCTCCCTTCAAGTTGCCCATTCCATCTCTAGTTGGTTTTGACTATTGGGAAATTCTTCCTCTGATGGAGCTATCATTTGTCTGCCTTCATCTTCCATCCACTTATCCTTATCCTGCCCCCTGGAGCTGCTTAGAGCACATCCAGTGATTTTCAAGTATTAGAAAATGTCTATTATTTCCTGTTTTTCCCAGATCCTCACTCTAAATCCCCTTCATGCTCACAGCCCCGGTCTCTCCAGCTGGTATTGAGATGATGAGATTGCCTTTAGACACCCTCCACCATCCCTGTCCCTCCCTTCTAAACACTCTTCACTTGGTTGCTAGTCTTCTGGATGTGCTGTGCTCAGAGCTTCCCAATGCCTTCTGGGCTAGGCTGCTCACCTCCAAAATAGGGCATGATGCCACAGACCACGTGGCTGACTTTGCTGGCAGCAAGACCTTTCAGCTTCAGTTTCGAAAGGCCTCAAAGTCATTTCATGTGTACCACTGCTCAGCCTTCCTCCCTTTATCCATAGAATTGTTGTTTCTGAGTCATTTCAGTTGAAATGTGCAGTCCGTTTCCCCTAGTTATCCGTATACTACTTCACCTGCTCATTCATAGAAGAACCTACATAATTCTTTTGTTTTTTAATCTCGAAAGACAAAAATAAGCATGAGCTATGCACTTTTCTGTCCTTTGTAGATTTGCTATGATCATTAAGTTTCTTCCTGTTAGATTGTCTCTCAAGAATGTTGGGCGTTTCATGGAGGCACTCAGGAACCACAGCAGGAAGGTGGGGAGGGGAGCGATGTCATGAGATTTGACAGGGCTCTGACATTCCCTCCCATTTCAAACACGCGCAGTTCCTCCATCCTTGTGTTTACATGTTGTGTTTCTGCATCAGATTTCACTTGAATCAAGGGCTTAACAAGTTTTGAAAGTAGAAAACCCTCTTCTCCATTGTTAGGGTCTTTGTAGCTCACAATCATGGTATCCTCCTAGCCTCGCTTTACTTCTCAGTTTAATACCCCTCAAATCTGAAAAGCAGTCTTTTATTATTTCATCATTTCACTGCTAAAACTGTTGTGTGTTGGAACCAAAGTCAGAGCCCTGTGGCACATGATTAGAGATCTCTTGGCCCTTGGTAACCCTAAATCAACACCTTTGGGGTATCATCATTCAACCACTAACAAGATAATTGTCTTAACACCCAAGGCACACGTTTCTATGTCATCCACAGGAATATGAGGGATTTTGTGATGATCCAAATACACTGGGTCTTTTCAAATGCAGTTTACTATTCTTTCTAGAGACCTTGAACAAAAAAGAAAATGAGATTAATCTGCATAGTTTCTGCTTGATGAACTCATGCTGGCTCTTGGTCATCTCTACTATTTGAAGGTTAACTTTAGAATTTAGCTAGCCATAATGTCAAGCTCCCTCTCTGTAGTTTAGAATCCCCTCATTCTCATTTTTGAAAATCAGACTTTGCGTGTCAGGCTCCAGTGCCTTTTCTGGTGTTCAAGATTCTTGAGAGAAATTCAACAAGAGAACCAGGACCCTGATTCCAAAGTACTGAGAGCATTTATATCCCTGCAGTGCTTTATTATTTTCGAATCTTCTTTGCTTGTCTAGGCTTCCCTTCCCTTCCTGCCACTTTCTTTCTGGCACTTTACAGTCTGAAAACTCCATCTTGACCAAAAAGATAGAAGCAAAATCAGACACGAGAAATTGGCTTGCCTTTATTATCCATCAACATTACACCTTTGCTGACTTATTTTTGTTAATACTTTTGTGTCTTAGAAAAACAATCGATTCAAAGAAATTTTTGGTCACTTCTTTTGGAGGGGAGTTACAATTTTTTGTTGGTACATAATAATTGTACATATTTATGGCGTACATGTGGTATTTTGATGCATTCATACAATGTGTAATGATCAAAAAAGGGTAATTAGGATGTCCATCATCTGAAACGTTTATCATTTCTTTGTGTCAGGAACATTCGAAAATCTTCTAGCTATTTTGAAATAGACGATAAATCATTGTTGGCTTTGGTCACCCTGCTCTGCTATTGAACGTTAGGACTTACTCTATCTAACTATATTTTTGAAGTTAGAGATTGCGCTCTGGGATGAGAGGGAGAACCCATTCTGAATTAATTTCCCCATTTTTATTGTCATTGACATCACAGTAGCCGTTTTTATATTTCGAACCCAAAGAGAATATGTGAACACATATGTATATGTATAATCACTTGCTCGAGGGATGAGACTACCCATATGTATGTTCATTCAACAAGTCAAGCATGTGCATTGCTTGTCTATCACATGCAAGGTACAATGCCAGCTACTGGATGTTTTTTTTGCTGAGATGACCCCGACCTCCAATGGATGACACTTATGATCTGTCTACTTCTCTACTCCTATACTTTACATATCACTAACTCATGAACCACACAGGCTGTTCACAGCACCATAAAATATCAAAGCTGGATACCTTACATTGTGCAAATGAGAAAATGAAGCCCCAAAATGGGGTGTGATCTGGATAGGAATTCAGATCCTATCTCTCTCCCTCCTCCCATCTCCTTGACTAATGACAGTGGGGCATGTGGTGCTTATACTTTAGATGTGGGTTCTCAGCCTGTTCCTCCTGTCGTAACCACAGTGAGTCCAAGGAACTAAACTAGAAGGCTGAATCAATGATTGAATTTTCCATCCTCCTGGAATAGTCTTGTTTTGTCTGCTCTTGGACTGATTCTCAAATGTATTCATGTCCATTTCTCTTCCCCTTTGCTTGTGTCAGTTGCTTTTATTCCCCCTTCTCTAGGCTCCCTGCAGCCCTTCCAGTTGCTTTCTGTCTGCCAAAGGTGAAGGCACCAGGCAACGCGAGCATATGTAGAGCCAGGGGTATAAGTTTGAATCAGAACCAAACATTCTCTCCTCCTCTGACCCATCTCACTGGCCCTGCAGAGCAATAGATTTTCTCCTCAAAACTCTTACCTTGGTTTTTATGTAGGCACCTTCCCCAGAAGCCTCACACTTCGCTCCACACCTGGGTATTTTCAGAACTTAGAGACTGGAATTCTCAACCTCCACTGAATGTCTCTACTCCTTCAGGGAGTTTCCCTATTGATGTATTGATGAAAGAATTATTGGGAAGCAAGAACCAAGAAAACCAAACGTGGACTCCCAAAATCAAAGTACCCTTGCGGTCATTCATCTGTATCCCTTTAAAGAAGCTGACAACATTGGTTCTTATTCTGTTTAATAAAAACAGCATATTACTCAACTGTCTTACTGGTTTCTTGGAAGGAGTAGCAAAAATGCTTTGTATACTCTATTCTCATTGTCATCAGTATATAAGGTTTGGAAATCAATAATTAAATATATAATTTAGTAAAAACATACTTCCAGATTTCGGCCAGCCTATCAGTGAAACTTCCATTGAATTGTCTTTTATTTCTTGTCCTCCTTCCCCAGATCCTTCCTCCCAGAAAATTTCAAGAGCTTTCCTTCAGATACTTTTTTGTATGTCCATGTATGTTTCAAGATTTCTTTCAGGGCTCCCCAGAAAGCCCTCACCCTCAACAGCACTCTCTCCTCATATTTTAAATAAAATGAACAAAGGCACCAAGCCCTTTGACCATCATCATTGTACAAACTGTAGTGTTCTTCTGACATGGAGAAGGTAGAGGGAAGACGGGGCAGGCTAGAGAGTATGCTTTGTGCTTTGTGGTTACAGATGAAGGCATAATAAGCTTGAGAAGCCTTTGGTATAAACTTTTGGCAGCAGTAGGAAGTAGAATAGTTTTTTAAATTGTGTGCATGAAAAACGAGACACTGCACTGAAAATGTCTTAATTTCCTACTGGCTCATATCCACTCCAGTTCATGCTTTTGAATATTATTGGCTGAGAACTGAAGCAAAATATAAATGCTTATTCATAAAGACAACATTTAAACATTCATACTTCCTGCATGGCTTTCTAAAAGACCTAGATAACATTCTCATATCTGTATCCATGAAGACTAGATATTGCCTTTGGGTTAAGCCAGAGCTTCTCAAAGTGTTTGCCTTTCTTCCTCTTACTGGAGGAAAGAGTGAATACAGAAAGGAATGTAGAATCACACTCTTAAGGAACCTGCTAAAAATGTGTGGTTCCTCTGAAGCCTTATGTTTTATCTAGGAAAAAAGATATACATTTTGTGACATAACATATCTAAGTTTATTTTATTATAAAATTATATTAAAATGCTTAATATATTCTATGCTCATATTCTAGGAATATTGGAAGAATAGTGTACAACATATAGATGTAAACATGTAACCCTATTAAAACCATGTTACATGTGGTTCAGTCCCAGAATCATGTCACATTTAAAGAAATATAGCTTAAAATTGCACACCACAAAACCATTAAGAAGGTATTCTGTTCTTTATTTCTCCTGAAGTATATTAAAAGGGACCTTGGCTGGGTGTGGTAGCTTACCCCTGTCATCCCAGCACTTTGGGAGGCCGAGGCGGGTGAATCACTTGAGGTCAGGAGTTTGAGACTAGCCTGGTCAACATGGTGAAACCCCATCTAAAATACAAAAATTAGCCATGTGTGGTGACGTGTGCCTGTAATCCCAGCTACTTGGGAGGACGAGGCAGTAGAATTGCTCGAACCTGGGAGGTAGAGGTTGCAGTGAGCTGAGGCCACACCTCTGCACCCCAGCCTGGGTGACTGAGTGAGACGTTGTCTCAAAAAATTAAAAAATAAATAAATAAAAGGGACCTAATTTATATTTCTGTTAAGCAATACTTCTCATAGTTGCTTTTCTTTCCTCCACATATCACCTGCTCTAAAGCATCATTTACCACCACAGAATGCTCCTTCTCTGTCCATATTTCACAGTTTTTACTTTCTCTCCCACTAAACTCCTTCTTTCTCATCTGTGCATTGTGTGGATATACTTAACTTTCCAGGAAAGAACTTATCATCATCATCTCTCCTTTCTTCCAGTCTCTGATTCTAGAACAGGCAAAGATTAAAATGAGAGAAAATTGGATCAATTATGATCAGCATTCTCATTGGTGGGCAGAGGGAGGGGGCCATCTATAAACATCCCCATGTTAATAATTTGTATTTTCATCCTATCACATATGGATATAAAAATAGAAATATTTTGTTCCATAGTCTATATTGATTGGAGGCCAATGTGTGGTTTTGTTCACAGATTACTGAATGTTTGCAGAATAATTAGCTATTGTATCTACAAACTAACAATAATTATTACTTTCCTTATTTATAGCTATGTCCCATGAGTATGTTAATAGTGATAAGATATAATATTTTAATCCCAAACTGTGCTTTTTAAAATAAGTGTAATATTTTAAGAACAGGCTTTTGGAGTTCATGCAAATTTTAAATGCTTATTCTACTCCTCTGATGGCACATTTTGTGAGAAATCAGGAACTAACTGAGATAAATGTTTGTTTGGATACACAGTCATTGTGTGTGCCCATACACCTCTATGACAAATACTGGTTGGCCTCCCGTTGTGTCACTTGAGAAAACTTGAGATCTTTATGGTGAACAAGTGAAACTTTCAAAATGGATCTGCTGAAAATCAAACATGGGAGTTTGTGTCATAACCTTTTTAGTTAAGTGTTAACCAGGAACAGATTGTATCTTACTATATAAGCAGGTGGAACAATCTCATTGCTGTTATTTTTTCAAACAAGTTCAAACGTTAACTACTGTGTGTACCTTTCCATTGGTGTCATATTATACAAAGTATTTGTTACTAGATTACAACAACTGTATTAGACTCTTGAATGATTAGCCTTTGTTTCACAGATGTGTATATTGGGTACCTACTATTCAAATGGCTCTAAGGTAGGTGCTGACAGGGAGAGGGGCTGTCATGGATAGATGCTGGGCAAGAAACTAACCCTCAAAGATCCTAAAAATCTATGAAGCTGATGAAACATTCCCACAAATAATTATACAACTGAGTAGAGCATGTTAAGACACTTCAGAGGAGTTTAGAAAAAGTATTGAGAGAATTTTAAGACTAGAGGGATCACTTTGAGATGGAAGGATCAAAGAAAGCTTATGGAAGAGGAGGCAATTGACCTTGGTGTTAATCAATGGGCCATATTTGGATCTGTAGAAACTCAAAACAAAGACATTTCAGGAGAAGGGAATCTTAACAAAAGCAGGAAATATTTAGGTCTGAAATGGTGTTATTTGATCGTGCTAAAGGGAAAAGGAGCACTAGAACATATGGTTGAAAAGATAGATCGGATTTTCTTAACGTAGTTGGGGACTTACTCAGAAAGAGATAGGGACTCAAGGCAACGATAAGCAGACATGTGGGCTAGATCTCTAGGAGTCTGGAGGAGGGACAGAAGGCTAACTAGGCAGAGGGACAGTAGGTACACGGACGAGCAGCCATGGGAGGAAGTTGAGTGTCCTGGGAATAGTGAGAAGTTGTTATGGCCACAATGTGTAAAGAACAAGAGGACCTGCAAGATAAGGCTAGAAAGGAAGGTTGCAGATACATGCTGAAGGGAACTATATGCCATGCCGGGAAGTTTGGTGTTTATCCTCTAAAGACACAAGGAACCAGCCGAAGGTTTATGGCTCAAGTAACTGTGGGCAGGATGGAGCACAGGCTGGCAGAGGTCGGCAAAATTTTTGTATAAATTGCCAGATTTTAAATATTTTAGACTTTGTGGACCATATAGTCTTTGTTGCACATTCGGTGTTTTCGTTCTCTTTCCTTTCTCCATCTTTTCCTCCTTCCCTTCTTCTTCTTCTTTTTTTTTTAACAACCGTTTAAAAATGTAAAACCACTCTTAGCTCCTCTGGCCATACAGAAACAGGGGCCAGCTGTCTTTAGCCCTCTGGCCACAGTTTGCAGTCTCCTGGATTAGAGCAGGAAGACAGAAGTGTTAGGCAAAATCAAAAACAAGGCTGTTGTGCAGAGAGCAGAGGAGGGCCTGGTCCAAGGCCTTGGTGATAGAAGTGATGGTGAGGAGATGGATGAGATATACCTGAAGTAGAATTATTTACTGTCAGTGAGTGGCTGTGAGAAAGTAGGAAGAAAAGAGCAAGTCAGGTGTGATTCTCAGGCCTCTGGCTTGAGAGACTAGCTAGCAGTGCTGGTGTTATTTGTCATGGAGGCTGTAGAATAGTTTTGATAGAAGAAACTGGAGTCAATTTGGAAGCTGTTGAGTTTGATGGGTCTGTGGCACATCCAGATAAAGGGCACCTGGAGCCTGGTGGTTCTGTGGGCCTGATGCACAGTTTTTTTTCATCCAGGAAGCCTATGAGGAAACCAGTTTGGAAGTATGAGGTGTCACAAGAGTCTATAGGACAGGAAAGAGCTGACCTTAGCAAACATAGACTGGCAGCAGGATTTAGGATGAAATAGAGAGGATACAAGACTGAGGGCCAGGGGCACGGGGAGGGGGAGACCAGGTAGGAAGCTCTTCCAACAATCTAGGGAAGAGGAAATGAGTGTCTCACATTGAGTAGTAGCAATGGAACAAAAAGAAGACAACAGATGGGAAAGCGATCACAGACAGCAGGACTTGGCACTCTGTGCATGGAAGATGAAAGAGGCCTTCTGTGATCATTGTCTTCAAATTCCAGTGTCCTAGGGTGATGCTACCTCTGTCTTGTTCTTTTCCCAGTTCTTATTTTAGGTACCTAGCTCAGTGACTGACGTCCTCACAGGTCACCAAATATGAAATCTCTCATGCCTTTTCAACTGTTGAAAATAGTCTATTGTATAGTACAGTGGAAGATAGCCATGTCCCACCTACAAAAACCTTTGTGGAAATGTAGAGACAACGGGAAAACACTTGAAAGAGGTTTTATTATTTATTTAAAATTTTGGAACTGGAACACATTTTAACCAAGGGTTTTTACATTGTCTGTCAGTCTGGGAAGCCCTCAATCAAGGTAATTTGCATGTTGCCAGCCTCTCTGAAATTCTTCACACCAAGATCTAAAGTCTCTTGTGGCCTTATTTTAGCAGATCTTCCTTAAATGTATGAGTGCCATTGAGATATAGCAACCGTGCATCTGTCTTCTCAGTACCTTAAACTGCTGTGTTAAAATACAGATATAACCACCTTTGTTCACAGTGCGCATCTCACTCTAACACTCAAGATGCTTGGCAGTTAGAATAGAAAGGGCACAAAACCTTTTTTTTGTCTGTTTGGCAATTAACCATTCACTGGCTTTTTTTGTTGTAACATGCACTTCCTTTCTCTTGTTTTCATTCAAGCTGTGTACGCCATGGAAATTAATGTGGAGAAAGACAAACAAACAGGAGAGACCAAGATTCTCTCTACATCTACCATTGGCCCAGAGGGGGTCCATCAGAAAGGAGTCAAAGTCTATGATGATGGTACCAAAGTAGTGTATGAGGTGCACTCAGGAGGCACCGTAGTAGAAAATGGAGTGCACAAATTAAGCGCAAAGGATGTAGAAGAGCTTATTCAGAAGGCTGGACAATCAAGCTTAGGAGGAGGGCACGGGTCCGAAAGGACTGTGATTGCAGATGGGAGCCTCAGCCATCCCAAGGAACACATGCTCTGCAAAGAAGCCAAGTTAGAAATGGTACATAAGTCTAGGAAAGACCATTCTTCTGGGAACCCAGGGCAGCAGGCCCAAGCCCCCAGCACTGCAGGGCCAGAGGCAAACTTGGATCAGCCAGTCACCATGATTTTTATGGGCTACCAAAATATCGAGGATGAAGAGGAGACGAAAAAGGTGCTAGGCTATGATGAAACCATCAAGGCTGAATTGGTCCTCATCGATGAAGATGATGAGAAGTCATTGAGGGAGAAAACAGTGACAGACGTGTCCACTATTGACGGGAACGCGGCTGAGCTTGTGTCCGGGAGGCCGATCTCAGATACCACAGAGCCCTCATCCCCAGAAGGGAAGGAAGAGAGCCTAGCCACAGAGCCAGCCCCAGGTACCCAAAAGAAAAAGCGCTGTCAATGCTGTGTTGTCATGTGACCACTTCTTTCTTCTCCTTTCTTCTGGGCAGCCTGTACTCTCCACCACTCACGTAGACCTCACTGTACCACTAACTGCAATACTGTGAACTGGAAGCAAACACCTGCCTTGCCTTGCAGTTGGATTGCTTTGATCTCTCTCATTTTTTTCCTTTTCCTCACCTGAAAGACAACGTGCATGTGTGTGCTTCATTCTCTCCAAGAACTTGCTTTTCCTCTAAACCTTTCCTTGTGTCTTCAAGAGTGAATCACTTCCTTCCTGCTCGATTGGAATGGACTCTTCGTGTCAGCCAGTGATATGGTAGCCTTAACTCACTTGACTGGAATTGAACCCATTGGCACTGGGGGTTTCATTTTGTAGTGTGTTCCTGTAACGTAGTCACACACTGCCATGTCCCTGGTTTCTCACTTGCCTCCTCTGCTGTGGATCTTTGTTTTTATATCTTGTGTGGCAAAATGCTGTTGGCTCTAGCCGGTTGCTAGGGTAGCCAAAAGTGGACCTTACTTAGTCTGTCCGATCTAGGGTGATGCTTTTTGCTGCCTTACATAAGCTTCCAGATTACAGTATTGTGCATCTATGGATTTCTTTCTGTTAAAACTGAAATGAAGTCAATGTAGAAGAACCCAGAGCTTGTCACAGTTGAAATGTAGGGACTGATTCCATAACCTGCCCATCAGCGGTTGTCTCTCTCTCTATGGTTTAACCTAGGAACCCTTTATATAAGAAGCACCATTTTAAAATTTCTAAGGACATGAAACAAACATCGTTTTAAGCATCAGTAGCAATTGATCTCCAAACTTAGGCAAATTCACAAGCCTTGTTTCTATTCTCTTTAAAAAAAATGTAAATTTTTATATTGTTTCTTTTTTCATGGATATTTTCTGGTCATGCTAATCTATTTTCAATGAGGGGATCATCTTGAGAAGTATCTCTGCAATGACCATATTTCTAAAACAGTCTTTCCGACCTACAGTGGTTGCCATGATGCTCCCACTTCATCACGGATGGTGCTGTAATGCATTAAGTGTTCATCTCGTGCCCTGTTGATGACAAAGCCTTGCATCCGTACTCTTTTCTTTCTGTCCCCATGAGAAAGACAGTGTTTTAGGTAACTTAAATTTGTAGGTTTATGCCCTTCAAAAAAAAATCTTTAAAAAACTTTTAAAAATTAAGAAAGACCTGTCTTCTCGATGTTAAGCACTTAATTTCATTCGACAAATATTAATCAAGTGGCACATAGCTGAGCTTCTTAGGGCATTGTTTTTTTAAAAAACTTCTGGACATCCTAGAATAGCAAAGAATATTTTTTCTCTAGACTACAATGAACAGTTTTTGAAATACTTTCTCAGCTTTCCCCCAAAGCAAACAGCCACATATATAGTAAAACCAAAGTGAAACAATTTAATAAAATAACAATAATATAGTAATGAAATAAAGATATAACATAACTGGTTTTAATAAGAGTTATCTTTATTTGCCCAAACATTCATAGCATTATTATGAATTATTCATGAAATTATTTATGTCCCATAGAATATAGTTTTGAAAAAACATATGATATACTACATCAAGTCTAACCTCTGTGGAAAGTAGATGAGAAAAAAACTAGGTAGTCTTGAGAGAATTTTATTATAGAGCCTATTATAGACCTGTTTTGCTTGCTCAGTTCTAAATCTATTATTTTTTTTTTAATTTCTTGGCTTGAAATTATATTTACTTCAATAGGACAGGTAAAAACACCAGTTTTTACTTTTCAAAGTTAATTTCCTGAAATAATTGCATTTTAATGAGCACAAAATGGGTCGTTTTATTATACTCATTATGTTTACGCCTATACATAAACAGAAAAAGTTAAAGAAGAGAAAAATAAAGGAGCTAAGTTCTGCTGTTGAGCATGATTCCATCCAAGGCTTGGTTTTGAATAACTGAGGGAAATATCTCTAAATCTCAGGTTCATCAAAGCAGCTGCAATTGAATAAAACTGCTCTTTTATTGAGAAACCTGGTTTGGATGCCTATAAATTCCACTACTCTCAGCTTCAATTTCCTCAGTACGTGGTCACTGAAGCATCATTTAAACATTACATAAAATGGCATGGAGATAAACCTATTTACATAGAGGGAGAAAAGAGTTTCAATGTTTTGGACAATCTGTCATTTTAATGACTTACTTAAGAAAGAAACAATCTAAAAGTTTACCATAGCTTATCTTTTTTACTCCTTTGGGGATTCCAGCTATTCAATGTGAGTTTTAAAAAATTAAGCACAGTTAGTGAGTGGAATGGTAGAATGTAGAACCCTTATGCTTGTTGTTTGATAAACAGAATCAATCTTCCAGGACAGATAATTCCCTGAAGTCACCTACGCTTGCATAAGTAAACTAGTTACTCATAAAGAAAATGATCAGCACATCTCACTACAACACTACACAAAAGATCTAAAAGATTAATGATTATCTGTATTCTCTTCACTAATTACTATTATGGGGGAATAAGGATTAGCAAATTATATGAATTCGAGTGCTCTCTCTATTTTTATTAGTAAAGCTTATCATATAATGGACTTTGAAGTAAGATGTGTTACCTTTATTCAAGCTATTTGTAGCCACAGTAAACAAAGGTGTGTTTGAATATGGCATATATATTTGCATATGTCCCATCATTATCCTGTCATAATGGGGGATTCAGGCTTAGCCAGTACTTCTATAGGATGAGACCTATAATCCAACCTATAGCAGCAGGTAACTACCCTTCCTGATGGTAGTGTACATGGAGCCGTGATTGTGAACATGTTGCCTTTCCTGCTGCCATTGGCATTCTCTCTGTAAATTTTATCATGTGTGGTATCACACTCTCCAAAAATGCAGGGTATTTGATTACATAATCAGACTCATGAAAGAATCAGTAATGAAACTACAAAACCATGATCTTTTTTGAGCTAATGATTAGTTGGGCTTTCCTTTAAAATCATATAATCACTTCCCTTTTAAATAGAGGAGAAAAAAGAAAAGGAAGGGTATTTCATTTGTTTGTAAATAGATTTTCAGTGGCTTTTAATGAAAGATTCTTTATGGTTAAAATGCTAAAGATTAATTCTACATATCTTGAAAAATCATAATGACTTGTATATTCTTGACTTCTTAAAAATATTTTCTTTTAGTGTGTAGTAAGACAAACTAAGGGGAATTTTTTCAGCTTGTATCTCTTTAACCCATATTATTTTCCTTATGTAAGCAAAAAAATAATAATTGCCTCTAAAAGTGATTTGACAGTGTCTAGTAACGTCATTTGATATTGGTAATTGGGAGGAAGAGAAGGTAGGAAATAGCCTTCTGGCCAAACCTAAAACACAGTTTCGTTTTGAGCCTTCTGAGCAATCTTAGAATTCTTCAAAAGCTTTCAGGAAACTCAAATTCCATTAATTTGGTTTGGTTCCTTTCTGAAATGTTAATAGACATGATATTTGCTTAAAATGTCTACCTATTCCATTTAATTTCCTGGTGATAAATGTATTTTATCTACAAGCATGTAGAATGTTTTGTTTTGGTTAGAGTCAAGGTTTTATAAAAGGAGGGGAAATGTAGAGAAAGAGTTTCCTAGAGATACATCTCTGGAGCAAAATGTTGAGGCCAAGTGTAAAAACAGGCTATTTCTCTTTACTTCCTACGAATTTCATTTCAAGGGACCATAGCACACCCTTGAAAATTACCATCTATTTAATGCTAGTGAACCAATGAGTAGCAAAAGAGGAGGGAGGGAATATGGTGATAGAGACAAAAATCTAACTACTATACCAGATCTTCCTTTGTAAGAAATATTAGCCCTGTCAATATGAAATGAGATGGACATAGACAGAATATGCATCGAGGACTTTTTCTCGTTTACTTGAAATCTAGAAGCTCAGTCATCTCTCTTCATCCCTGGCCCCACTGGAGAATTTTACTCGTAACAGGTCCTTTCCTGGAAGAAATACTCTCATCTCCTGCAATGTTAGTTTACAACAAAAACCATTCCAAAGTGAGCAATTTAACATTTTATTTTTGCCACATGCACATTTGCTATTGAAACCACAAATTCTCAGCATATGTAAGACATAGGTTTCAGAAACTTTATAAATACATGATCTTTCAGGTGCTCCTCAATTTCTTAATCAAGGTATATTGAACTCCAGTGATTAGGCTAGAATCTGAAAGTATCCTTTGTGCTATTGGATGTACAACACAGCAAGGGCACAGAGTTATTCATTTATGTAATAAAACAAGTAATGAGGAAGATGAGATGTTGGATTCCTACTACCACCAGTTCACTTCACAAAGGCCTTCTTCTGATACTACCAGGAAAACTTTCCTGCATTTTCTAGGGAAAAACAAAAGTCATTTATTAGGAGCACAATACAGTTATGTATCTGTATTTTCATAGCTTCAGCAAACTTCTTAATAAAATTCCCATTTCAACAAAAACCAAAATACTGATTGTTTGAATGTAGAATGGTATAGAATAAAGACTACATCCTGAAAGTTGCAAAGGGGAATTTTACCAGGGCTCCTTAGACCAGCTCCCCCCGCATAATTTTTATATAACTTAAGTAAGCCTCTGCTTCCCCTCTCCCTTCCAGTCTAACATAAGAAGATCAGAACTGTCACACAAAAAAACTTGCTTTCAATATGAAAATATAATATATAATTTTGGGGACTGCAGACTTTCTGCATCAAAGATCTGGACAGCCTTAACTTTTATAAAAAATAATTTTTCAATGTTCTCTTTTACTAATCAGGAAAACAAGATGTTTTCTGAAATTAATGACTTTTTCTATTTTGTGTCTGTTTTCTAAGTTTTTACAGGTTGAGGTATAAAGGGTCATCTTCTCCTCATATTGCCTCTTCATAATCACCCGGGGCTATTTTTTGCAAGTCACTGCATTTTTACAAAAAAAAAAATAAAAAGCATATCTCACAAATCATAAAATTCTCCCTAGACTTCAGATAGTCCTTCTGGAGTGAAAAAATAGAAATACGGAAAGAAAAGAATTACAGGGTGGCTTTCTTTTTATTTTCCTATGGTTAATGTACTGTATGGTATATATGTTTACAGAATGTATCTGCCTTGTGACGTTAACAAAATGAATAACAAAAAATAGTACTGATGTGCCATTTGACAGTTTGCCTTAGCATCACTGTTTATGTTCTTCTTTTCTGTCCTTTAAAAAAAAAATGCAGGTTGTATTCCAAAGCTGTATTCACACAACATTCTCTTCCCTACTCCTACCCAGCCTTCTTCAGAGCTGTGAATTTCATCATAGGAGCATTGAGGCAGAACCTTGCAGGTGTGGCCCAAAGCGGCTAAAGTGGGCATAGGTTGCAATTTACTTCTGCCTGTCTACCAACCAAACATGTATCTGTGTTCTCATCTGAGCCTGCAAAATCACACCCTGACTTTCAGGGGAACAGGCCACATGGAGCGCATGACCTCTGGCAGTCATTTCCTCACAGTCCTTCCCACTGTGAGAGAAGTAAACTTGCAGGCCCCCTATCTGGGCCTGGGAGCATCGTTTTTAAGCACAGTTGGCATCGCTTGAAAAAGCAGGAGAGATGGACTCAAATTCTATGACTGAGCCATGACTGAGGAATGTGCCCATTCGTTATAGTCTAAGATGAGTAGGATGATATGGGTGGGAATAGGAGTGGCTGTAGAAATGGAATATTTTACATTTATGTATTTTTTTAAGGAATAGTATTTTTATAATGAAATCTATATGCATTATGGAGCTTGAGTTTGAAAACACCCTTGATTGACTGAGCTATGTCTTCATTCCATTAAAGGTAACTTTCTGGGGAGTTCTATAGCACTAGGCCAAGCCTTGGGGGCATGAACTTGGCCTGTCACTTGGCCTTGCACTGCCATTGCATGAGATCCAGTGTTTCCAAATAGGCCTTGGTTGGAAAATTGAGCTTTCTATACCTGCCATTAGATAGATTAGATAGATGGCTTGATAGCTTTCTGGGCTATATCTTTAATAATATATAATAATATTTGGAAAGGAGATAGTTATTTTAAATGCAAGCAAAGCACAGAAACTATCAAAGTCCAAATCTTTCACATATTTAAGGAGTAATTGCCACATTTGAGGTTAAGGGACCACCCGCTATGGAGCATTTGAGAACTATATATGAAATGGTGAGTCAGAGCCCTCTGATCATCTTCAGTTTATACATAAGCAGATAAACCACCAATATAAATCTTCCAGGGGCTGGACATGGTGGCTCACGCCTGTAATCCCAGCACTTTGGGAGGCCAAGGCAGGAGGATAGTGTGAGCCCAGAAGTTCAAGACCAGCCTAGGCAACATGGTGAGACCATGTTGTTTCATCTCTACTAAAAATTACAAAAATTAGCCAGCATGGTGGTGCACATCTATAGTCCCAACTACTTGGGAGACTGAGGCAGGAGGATTTCCTGAGCCCAGGAGGTAGAGGCTGCAGAGGACAGAGATCTCGTCACTCTGTTCCAGCCTGGGCAACAGAGCTAGTCTCAAAAACAAACAAACAAACAAAAACAACCAGATAATTTTGGCCTTCTACATATCACAGGGCTGCACCATATCTTCAGAGTTAAGTAGAAACAGGAAAAAATTGTCTTTATCCATAAAGGAGATTGTGAATTTTTAGCGTTCTTGAATGTTTTCCCCCAAGTTTCTGCCAAATTCCTGAAGTCCCATCCCTATCGCAGTCAGTTGCCTGAAGCTCTTTCCCAACACCTGCTCCTCTGTCTGGCTGACAGAGTTATCATGTCTCAGAAACTACTCACCACTCTTAAAAGACTCTTCCCAAGCATCATCCTTCCTCAGGATGAGGCCTTTTTCTACTATCCAAGAGATCAAGACCCTTTTTCTAACAAGACAAGGTCATGCGTACTCCATTTTCAAGAAAACCCCTCTGGTTCCCATGCAAATCATTTAAATTCCTTCATCACCAGTATCTCTCCAACAGGCCCAACTCCAGCCCAGCTGTGTACATTGCTGTCATGGAGACAGCTCCAAAAATGAAAGAACTATGCAATTGCCTGAAGGTGCTAATGGAGAGCCAGTTTACTCTAATCTCTTATTACTAAGGAAACCTCTCGGTTTTGAGATTAAGTGGACAGGGAGACATCTAGTCATTTAGTTTTGCAATGACAGGTCTTGATATACACAGAGGTCACCAGGCAATGCCTGATCTGAACTATTCTGCATGTAGCTCCAACTCCAATTCTGTGATATCCTATTCTGGCAGGTGGGAAGAGTTCTATCCTTTGCAGGGTGCTGGAACATTCTTTCCTCCTCTCAAGCTCCTGACTTAGGAGAGTCAAAATCATACAGGGGTTCCAGAAAATGTTGTGTCTGATGCAGCTTTTCAGTGAATGTAGGTTGTTGGTGAAATTTTCAGCTTTAGCATCTCACTCGGGGTGAGTGACGTCTCTGTAAATACTTTCATTTGTGGTTGCTTGGTGGGGGCGGGGGTGGGAGCCTGTCGTGCTTACTCCGAATTAGCTTACTCGGCTAGCTGCTGTACTTTGTAACCTGAAGTGTACTTTGACTGTTCTGTTTCCTTCAGATGAAAACAAAATAAAAACCGACTTCAGAAAAGACACTGCCAGCGACAGCTGATGCTGTACTTGTAGCTTCTCTCTGTTCCTTTGTACAGTATTAATAGACAATAAACTGCCTTTTCACTGCATCTACCTCTGAGTGTCTGTGCCCTGATTCTTTCCCCTTCTCACCTGCCACTAGCAGGCTTCACGCCAGACGGTGTTGGGAGCACCTTCCGAAAACGAAACACTAACCGAGTGCCTCTCAAACTTCAGTGTGCTTCAGAATCACCCGGGGTACCTGTTAACAATGTGGAAACTTAGTCACACCTCTGGAACTCAGATTCAGATTCCCAGGTGGGGTGCCCAGTAACGTGCATTTGTAATAATGTCTCTAGGTGATTCTGATACGTGTGGTACCTGGACCACCGGTTTGGGTGCCCCTTGGTGGGAATCCTCATGGCCCACCTGTTGTAGTTCCCACACTAATCCAATCTCCCAACAGGTCCTCCCTCTAACCCCCTTCACACGTCTCTCTCCATACCTGTCGTCCTTTTCTTGTTCCTCGCAAGCCCCCAGCAGCAGCCCAGACCGTGATCAAACTTGGGCTGCCTCTTAGGCTAAGTGACGAGGGTTCATCTGGTGCAGTCTGCTGTTTAAGATCATCTGAAGATGCATGGGGATTCTGTTTCTCTTGGTCACCTCTCTTTACCTGGAACAGGGCCAGCAAAATTTTTCAGTAAATGACCAGATGGTTTTGGCTTTGTGGGCCAAATGATCACTGTTATAACTATTCAGCTCTGCCGCAAAGCAGCCATACATGACATGTAAATGAATTGAGTGTGGCCATCTTCTAATAAATTTTACAAAAACAAATGCTGGGTCTGATTTGGCCTATGGGCTTATAATTTGCCAACCCCTGGCCTCAAACAGGGTCTGGTCCACAGTAAGTGCTCAAAAAAAAGTTTCAAAAAGTTATTGCACAAAAGGAATGAAGAGTAGATGTGATCCGTTCCACCTGCAGAACTGTCACAGAAAATGGTTTTCTTTGAGGAGATTGAGTAAATGAATCAGTTGGGAGTTCTCATCTGGTTGGATTCCATGGTAGATTTTTTTAATGTGTTTATGCATGGAAGGTAACTTTAGAGATGGAAATATGAATGGCTTTTTATAGATTGCTCAAACTGACAGGTTAAAATTGGCAAGGTTTTCAACCAATGGAAAGTGGAGGAAATGCAAGAACATCTTGTCTTCATTAGAAGTGCTGGGCATACCAGAACTGGGTGGTCCCTATGTACCTAAGCATTTAGTCCAGGTGTTTGTGGAGCTAGGTTTTGTCAGATTAATCTTACACAGTGAATGGCAGGGCTTTATTTACATTATTCTCTTTGTTAATTGAAATACTTTGTAATGTATAGGCATGTAGGCTGGAACCATGATAGCACATTACATATCCCACAATTCTAGGGCATACCAATGGGTTCAAACGTAGGAGCATATGGAAAGTCATGTGCTTACATTCATACCTAGTGCTGTTGTGAAGTTAAAGGAAATTATATTTATTCAAAGCACTGCTGGAAGTAGACGACAAATGTTAGTTTAGTTATAATGAGAAAGTGTCTGTTGCCCAACCAGAGGCCTCATCCTGCCCAGATATACAGATTATAAGCTGCTCAGGTGTGTTTCAGAACTTGTATAGAAAAAGAAGCTTCTTTGCCCTCCTTTGGATTTGTGAGTGCTTTTGTAGTACATTGAACCTTATGAAATTGCCATTTTATAGATCCATAATATTGACTATTGACAGTTCCATATAGTTCAACCTCATAATTCTATTCTGGGGATTATTTATCATCATGGAGGACAAATGATTACCGGATGGACTCTAACTGTAGCAGGAGGAATTAGATGAGAAAATTAGAACTTTGGAAGGGGATATAGTTTAGTACTACCAAGTAGACCTAGGCATTTCCCCTGATAGGGTGGGAGTTTCCTTAATCTCACATCAACCTTGTAAGGTAGCCATTGCGGTTACTGTCCTTTTATACACGAGGAAACTGAGTTGTAGAGATAGTAAGTACCTTGGCTAATGTAGCAGAGCTGAAAATCCATGTGGGGTGGAGGAGGGCCAAGTTCCAAGCTCAGCTGTCTTTACTTTCTCCCACACGGAGGGCTATGTCATGAAAGTTTTGTGGTGCCATTGATCCCCCAATGGCACCAATTCTTATTTTGTACCTTTAGCTACTCAAGCAAATGCCCTGTAAATTATACCACCCCTTGGAGGCTGGGAGGTGTCTCTGCATCACTTCCTTACCAAAGGAGAAGCAGAGGGGGTAAAGTCACCTTGTTTTCTTATCTGTTTATCAGGAGTCCTGTTGTTCCATTTGACAGCTTTTCCTTTGCCATTCATAAAACGGATTAACAAAATTGCCCAAAATAACTCTATAAAGTCTAGGAGTGGTACATCAGTCTCTGAACAAGCAAAGGTGGTTTTGCTATTGTTGTTGCTGATGATGGTCTTGTTATTATTTCACCACTGTCATAACAGCTAAGAGGAACAGCTGCCCTATGGCATTATGCAAGTGGCTTTTGATCTAGGCTATATCACCCTTCTACAGCTATTACTAGACCACACTGTCTTGCCCCCAAGCCCTAGTTCCTGTTCTGCTTTTTTCAAACAGTATCAAACCTTCCATCTTATCAACAGCACAAAAAAGCAAAGATTTGCTATTTACAAGTTAAGGCTGCAAGATCTTAAGTGATCACATAGGGCAGAAGTCAGAAAATGGTTATGCAGATTCCAGGCTCAATCTGGCCTACAGTTAGGTTAGTTTACCTGCACAATATTTAAAAATCGTTTTGAATTCATTGCCAACAATATTAAATTAAGAGAGTTCTTATTTTAAAAGTATATTTCTGACTTCTCTTGAGACTTCAGTCTCTGGCAACAATAGCCTGTTCTCTCTGCTGGCAACTGTCTGGAGCTGATGGTGGTTGCTAACGTTACAGGAGCTGTTCATCACCACCACCACCAACACCAACACATCCTATTATTCTTATCAACTTCTACTATTCTTACTCCTGGCCCACTTCCTTTGTTTGTATCACCTACCCGGCCTCTGTTGGCATTTGAGCATGTGAACCCTAATCTACCATCATTCACTCATTTTATGGCTGGGTCAAATGAGTCCTAGGTGGAAATTGGGGATTTACCCTTAGCAAGATAACAGCAGAGTCAAAACTCAAGATTAAAGTCCCCTTAACTTTTTGGAAGAATAAGACTTTGTCCTATGTTTGGATTAGAATCTTCTAAAGGCATTTTTAGCAGAAAGCTAATGCTAGAATCTAGTGCTTTTGCTACAGAAGAACCCATGTGATTTATATAATGATAAATTAACCTTAGGTTAAATGAACAATGTAAGTTTGTAAGGAACTTTAGGGTATCCTGTGTTTCATGGGAAAAAGTTTCATTCCTAGGAAAATAAACAGAAACTTTGTAGTCAACACCTCAATAGTTCTGGAGGCTTCATGTTCCTTCTTAGCAAAACTAACAAGAGGCAAAACCTGTATATATTTAAATTTAAATGTGATATTCTCTCCCTTCCTAATCCTTGGTCTTGTATTGTGTTCCTTAGATCATGTGGTTATAGAATAGTATGATTCTCTAATGTTCACTTTTTTATCTTCTTAAGAACAATAATCAGCACAGAAGCTTGATAATTCAAAGTACTAATGAAATAGAGATCTTTACTCCCAGGGTTTGTCATAAAAAACTGATATGATTTAGTATTGGTTTGTTTAATTTTAAGTAAAGACTAATTTTTTATTTTTATTTTTTGAGGTGGAGTCTTAGTCTGTTGCCCAGGCTGGAGTGCAGTGGCACAATCTCAGCCCAATGCAACCTCTGTCTCCCGGGTTCAAGCAATTCTCCTGCCTCAGCCTCCTTAGTAGCTGGGACTACAGGCACGCGTGCCACCAGGCCAGGCTAATTTTTGTATTTTCAGTAGAGACGGGGTTTTGCTATGTTGGCCAAGCTGGTCTCGAACTCCTGACCTCAGGTGATCTGCCTGCCTCAGGCTCCCAAAGCGCTAGGGTTACAAGTGTGAGCCACTGCATCTGGCCAAGGCTAATTAAATTTAAGATGATAATTGTATTTCCCAACTTTTAAAAATATTTCCAAGTCACTGAATATTAAAAACACGAGCTGTAGTCCTATTCTCTTCAGGCCAGCATTCTTAGGTCAACCTCAGACAACCTGAAAGTGAAACAAATCCTGCAGTCAGTGTGAGTTATTCATACTATCAGAATCTGCCAAATCAGATTCCATTTCTTCAAGAACTTATTTCCAATCAGAGTACAAAGATAGATTCAGTATTTCTACTTTTCCTGAAAGACTGCCTAAATTCTAACTATAGCTCAGAGATTCAGTGTGAGGTGCTGTCACATACCTTAATGCAGTTTTTCCTCAAACTTCAGACTTTTGGGTAGCACATTAGTTATTTTTGTCCTATGTGTACCAGCTCTTTCCTATTAAAAGAAGGTAATAGCCAGGTTAGAGAGGTGTCAAAAATATATCTCCATCTCTTTAAATAATCAGATGGAAGTTAAAGAGAATTAAGATGGTAGTAACTTTTTGCTAAGTGAGTCAGTGTTATGTAATGCCATGCCCACTTACCCCCCAAATTTGGGAACCACTGCCTTGCCTCCTTGCATTGTCTTAAAAATAACAAAAATCCAAATTCCTCTTTTCAAAGAGACTAAGGTGAGAAATAGAAAGTGACTTGCTCAAACCCACAAGAAGAGCAGAGACACTGAGCTGGGATTCAAACCCAGGCAGGGTGACTTCACATTCTTTCCATTGCACCTGTCACGCTGTTCCTTTTTTGAGGATTGAATTGAGTACATCAGCAGCAAACTTAAGCTCTCCAGTAAGATCACGATCGTTTAAACAAACAAAAGTAACATCTGTTCCAGCTAAAGAGCTGTCTCTGGCATAAGCAATTTTTTTTCCGATGGAGGCCAGATCTGATTGGGCTCCTGCTGAGCTATTTGAGCAAAGTTATGTGGCCAGATGTGAGTTTTCAGATAGAAGGGGAAAGGAATGCAATATACAAGCACACGGGGCCACTGATGGGCCCAATGGCTGGCTCCACTATAACGGACTCCAGCCGTTAGCCTTGATTCTGCCTCCTGAGTGCTAGTGAGCTGACTCCTGTGCAGAAGACTTCTTGGTTGACTCTTCAAGAGTCAGGGATTTAGTCAATGCAAGATGTAAACTGGCTCAGTACTAGAGAAGCAGCAGACATGAATGAAAAAAGGTTCCCCCAAAGACAGTGCAGTTTCACTTTTCTCTCTTCACTGCTTTCTTCTCTCCTCTTTTCTAGCGAATGAACTTAAACGTCTTTCAGCTGAGATGTATTCCCACCTGCAGGGTGAATTGAACTTTTAAGAAGCCCATTCATTCTCCCAGGAAGCACCAGGCTGCAGCTCTCTGGTTCTCATTTCTTGCTTGCTGTATATTAGAACCTGGGACATTTTCTCCAAAATATAATGCTATGAGGGCCCCATCCCAGAGATCATGATTTAAAATGGTAGGTTGAAGCCTGGCACATTTATTAAATGGTTCCAGGTGATTCTAATGGAGATTCAGCCAGTGTTGGAAACAGCAGCACACAGGCGCCCAGGGCAGGCAGCAGTGAGTCCAGGCTATGATTCTTGCCTCAACTCTGCAAGCCGAGAAAAATGGGCCTTGGATTCAGGAGCAAAGGAAAATCCCAAGTCTGTCGTTGGCCAGCTGAGTAATCTCAGACAATTAATTTCAATTCACCAAGCCTCAGTTTTCTCTTCTGCAGAATGTGAATAATACCTACCTTGCAAGGCTTCTGTTAGGAATGTTTTAAAGACTTTTCTTTCTCCTTTCCCTTTCTCCTTTCTCTTTCCCATTACAAAAGAAATGTTTTTGAGGCAGTTGATTGAAAAAACACAGCAGAAAAAAAGAAACAGATGGAGAAATTAGGTCAAGAGAAAAATAAGATGAAACTAGAGAACTCAATCTAGCATATATTACTGCACGTTTATTTCTCTCACTTGTTTGAGCAATTCAGTTTGTAAAATGTACCACATAATACTACTTTATCAACCAAACTACTTTATTCTAAGGCCTTGGGTCTATTTTGAACACAACAAAAACATGAGGTGATAGAAGCAGCATTTTCGAGTGTAAAGGGGCCCATGGCCTAAGCTTTGTCTCAGTTATGCCTTTATCATATGACTTAAAGGAAGTCATTTTTCCTCTTGTGGTCTCAACTTTCTCATCTATAAAATGAGACGTGATTGTGGGTGACATTCTGGGTGGACATCAACCTCAAAAGTATTTTTCTATAATTTAAAAAGGAAGCAGAGAAGACAGAGAAAGAAGAAGAAAAGGAAGGGGAGAGAGACAGAGAAAGAAAAGAAGGAAGAAAGAAGAAAGGAGAGATGGAGAGAGAGAGAAAAGGAAGGAAGAAAGGAATGATGAAAGAAGAGAAGGAGAGAAAGGAAGGAAGGAAGGAATGAAGGAAAGAAGGAAGGAAGAAAGAAAAGAGAGAAAGACATTAAGAGGAGGGGAGTTTTTCCTAGAAGGTGCTGAAGCCCCTGGCCTTTAAAAGCTATCACATCAGCCATCTTCTGTGCCTGGCCCCATGGAGTCCCTAGTAAGCTACCCACCACTGCCTTGCTCCAGGGTCTTGAAACCCCGTGGCTATTTTCCTGTGTATGAAATTCAGTTGGGGGGAATACCTGCCTGACCAAAATTTGTAGCTCCCCATGGTTGAAAATAAGAGTCTGAATCTTCCTTTTAAAAATGTAAACAGAATAGCCTTTGCCTGCCATCTTTGTGCCCCCACTTTCTCCTTGGAGACTTGGTAAACCCCCCCACCTCGAGGCGGAATACTGCAGACAGGTGCCAGTGCTCACCTATTCTAGATGGTTTCTCCAAAGGAGCATTGAGTTTGTGAGCAACAGGCCGACAGTGCTTCTCTCCACAGACAAGGTTTAACTCTGGGCGAAATACAGGCTCCTTCTCTTGTTCTTTCTTGTGACTCCCTGCCCCATGAATGTCTAATGTAACTGGATCTGAAATCAGTAAGCCAGATATGCTCTTTAACAGTTCTGTGCCTTTGGGCCAGACACTTAGCCTTGTTTCTCTGAAGTACGCCACAGACAGTTGTCTAAGTATAAAGAGTATTTCCATTGATCCAAAGACTTTTAGAAGTGGTAGAAGTTGAATGGGGTTAGTTAGCTGAAGTTTGCCTGAAGAGAGTTTGTTTCATTTCTCTTCATCTACCAAGAGAAAATTTCCCTCATTGAATGTTGGAAGGAGATGTGGGAATTTTTAGATCATTTCCTGAGGCAGTGGCTGGGCAATGGAATCTCTCATTGTGAGTGTACAATCCTCATTCCTAAGGCACTCTCCTACTCAGTAAGAACAGAGAATCACTGCTTTGTTCTCTTTCTCCAGAATTAAGATCAAACCCTTCTCTCTGGAATTCAACATTTGCTAAAGTTTAACAACTTCTTCTCCATCATCCCTCTCCACCAAGCCTTAATTCCCACTGATTCCTAACATAAATTTTTCTTTTTAATTAAGGAGCCTACCCTGGCCCTCACTGGCCATATTCACCCCTCACCCACACTTGGCTCATGCTGTTCGGTGCATACCTGGAATCACGCCCCTCTTCTCCACATTTGGAAAAGTCTTCATCTCACTCAGCCCAGCTGCAATGTTTTCATCTCATACTGCCCCCTGCACCCACCTACCTTCCGCTACCAGCCCTCCTCTGCGTGCCGCACTTCTGCTGTCTTTACATATGGCTGACCCTTCAGTGGGGCCCCTCTGTATTCATTTGTTAAAATACTAATTTTTTAGTTCCAAAATGGATCAGGAGTAGAATCTTTGATCTCTAAAGTAGTTGGCTTTCACCCTGAAACACAGACTTATAGACTATGGACGAAAAATGACAATCGTGATATAATGCGGAAGTCGAGCACAGTGGTATGTACCTGTAAGTCCCAGCTACTCAGGAGGCTGATGCAGAAGGATCACTTGAGCCCAGGTTTAAGTTTAGTCTGCACAACATATCAGGACCCTATTTCTTTAAAAAAATAAAAAAGAAAGAAAAAAAAAGATGTAATGACATCTTTTGGCTCCTAAGAGTCAGTAGGAAGGATGAGATAGGAGCCCTTGCCAGAAAAGGAAATTTTAGTTTGATTTTCTCCCATGTGTCAGGAGAGAACAGATTGGTGTGATGTGCAGGCAGCCATGGGTCTTCTCTTACCAGGCCAGAGGAGAGGCTGAACTTCCTTCAGCAGCTTCCAAGCAAGTTTAGCAGCAGAAGCATAGATACATAGTCTTCATGTGCCTGATGGGTGTGGCTGCTTGTTTACTATTTGAGGTTAAAGGGTTTAGGCAAACAGATGTCCTGAGGGTGACCAGCTGTGCAAGGATTAGGCTACTGAAGTACACCAGTTCTGGCTGGTAGGGAATGGGACTGGAGCTCCCCAGCAGGGCTACCAAGTATGATTGTTCAGGTTGTGTACTGCACAATCCTAGAAGGCTCCATTCACATCGACTACAATGTGAATGGTGCTCTTAGAGTCGTTTAGCACATAACATGCATACTGTACCTGCTCAGGCAGAAGCAACCTGTCAGTTCTTTGGAACATATAGCTAAAATTCAACCAGAAACTTACTTTATAATCATAGCTTTGCACATATATTAAACCTGCTGTAGCATGTCAAGTTGCGGGAATCAGTTTAAACCCTGAAGACTATGGACATGACTTTTAGGAACCAGTAACGAAGACATACTTCCAGTACCAGGCATATTCTTCCTTGATTTTCTCCAGTGAAGCGTAGCATGGTATGAGCACATGGTACGGGATAGGTATTTCATGATGTTGTAGCTGGGACCATGGAGCAGAATGAAAGGGCAGAACCAGTTTGCTCTCTTCTCAGGAGCTGCATTGCCCAGGCATGAATTGCTATTCAGTGGCCACTTAGAAAGATTACTCTGACTGGGGTGACCATCTGTCCCAGTTTGCACATGTTTTCCCAGCCTAATTGTTGTAATGTTCGGTTGGGATGATGAATTATATGGTCATGTGACCTCTGGCGTGCTGATGGGCATCTCTGCTTTGTCAACTACTCCACATCTGCAACCAACCTTTCCTTTTATCAATGCCTCGGAAATTCTCCATGATGCAGACTCACTGCTGAAGCCATGGAAGATTCCTATACTCAAATAAATTGTTCTGAAGGATCAGAGTGAAGGGTGACAGTCAGCCTCATCTACATCAAATCATTTCCTTTTTTTCTTAACCATTTTTGATCAGTTTCATATTTCTGTGGGTACTAATGAAAAGGAAAAGCAGAACCACTATCAAGTCCAGTACTTACTAGGCAGATAGAGATCCACTGGCTTCCGGCCTGTGCTACTTGTACTGCCCACAGTAATCAGTGGAGGAGAATTCCCTACTAAGTTTTCAGTAGTTATAATTGCCACCAACATTGCCTGGGAGAGAGGAGCATGACTTGAAGTTCTTTGCAAATGTACATTCATCCAACAGTAGCCAAGAAACATACCCAGGACTGTGCAGGTGCTGCCCAAGGTCTGAACGCATTCCTGCACAGTTGCTCAGAGTTCTGCTTCAACTGCTATCTATTTGTACCCCAGTTTCTTCATGTGTAGAGTGGCAATGAGTGTTTTGGACACTTACAAAGTGTTTTGGACACCCTCTGGTAAAGACTGGCAGAACTAAAGTATAGCTATTAGTAAGAATAGTAGCAGCAGCTTTGAGAGCCAGGGAACAAGCCCTAAGAATGATATGTAGCAGAGGTCAGCAACTATGGCCTTTGGAGCAAATGTGGTCCTCTGCCTGTTTTGTAAATAAAGTTTTATTGGAACAGAATTATGTCCATTTATTTAAGTATTGTTTATGGGTGCTTGTTGAGTAGGTGGAAAGAAACCATATGACCCATAAATATATAATATTTATTGTCTGGTACTTTACCAAAAAAGTTTGCTGGCCCCCAATTAAAGCATAAGTAAGATACTCAAAATCTTATTTCTATTCCACTAGCAGTTACTGAGCACTGATTAAATGCCTTGAACTGTAACTTTTTTTTTTTTTTTGAGATGGAGTCTCACTCTGTCACCTAGGCTGGAGTGCAATGGCGCAATCTCAGCTCACTGCAACCTCTGCATCCTGGGTTCAAGCGATTCTCCTGCCTCAGTCTCTTGAGTAGCTAGGATTATAGGTGCATGCCACCACACCCAGCTAATTCTTGTATTTTTAGTAGAGACGGGGTTTCACCATGTTGGTCAGGCTGGTCTCGAACTCCTGACCTCGTGATCCGCCTGCCTCGGCCTCCCAACAAATGTTTTAACATAGATTATCTTATTTAACTTTTACGAGAAGTAGCTCTTCAAGGTTAATGGAAATATCATCCCATTTTACATACGAGGTTCAGAGTACGTGTGCTTGTGTACAATTGCAGAGCTAGGATTCATACTCCAGTCTCCTGACTCTAAGTCCGGAAATTTAGGAGTTATGAGAACAGACATCCTGGAGGAATTGGGTTTGCACTTGTTCTTGAAGAATGAGTATGGTTTTCAGCAAGTAAGGAAAAGACCCAGGGGAGGGTATTGCAGACAGAAGGAATTAACTGAGCAAGGGGCCTGAGAGAAAAAGCTTGGGCTATCTCTGGTTGTCAGATTTGTTCAGCCTGAAGGAACTGAAGGAGACAAGGTGAAAGAGGTGGCTCTATGCCAGGATGTAGAGAGACAGGTACTTCCTCGAGGAAGCAGCTATAAACTGAAAGTTCAAGGTCAAACCCATAGACATATTGTGTTTGGCCTTTACTGTATTGATTCACACAGGGTGTTTGCTTTGGTTTTCATTTGAATTTATAACCAGCAAATCCTGCATTTTCATCTTCTCTTAAAAGATTGGAAGATCTAGCCAGACTGGAGCCACATTCCCGGGAGGTGGGAACTAGCTAGAGGTGAGTTTAGCTGCCCTCTTTAGATGCGGCATCTGCTTTTCTGTGGGCCTGATTAGTTCCATCTTAGACCCAAGCAAGCGCAACTCCCATCCTGGGCCCTTAGCTTTACAAGGCCTTGCTCTAGTCACACCCTTTTCTAAAGGGTGAGGAGTCTTTGGGCTGAGGGGACTTGCCTGCTCCCTACCCCTCTCCCCTGACTGTGCTTCAGCTCCCAAGACTCTGAATTGTCCCCTGAATAGCCCCCACAGCTCACATCCAGAACTCACATGGGCCGCTTCTCTGCATCTGTCTTCCCAAGAGTGGGCCACACGGAAGGATATACCAAGGGGCAGCAGTTTGCCTTGAGGGTAGCGTACGTGTGGATGGAGCTTTGAGGTGCAGGCTGGGGTGTCCACCATGGATGTGCAAGGCCTCTAGAGGTGCAGGACAGAGCAGAAGGTACGAAGACAAGGGAAGAGGGTAACAAGCCACAGAACGTTGCTCTGCACCACCAAATCTCAATATGAGACCTGTAGGAATCTAAGAACTCACAATTTGAACTTGGCCTTCTCAGTCAGTATGAAGCATATTTGCCAACTTAGTAAGAGAGAGCATAAAATATTTAATAATTTTGAATTTCTAACTTTCAGATATTAAGATATACCATATGTCAGCATCTATTTGTGCACTTGCTCCAAGCCCCAAAAATGTTTGGGGTAGGCCTGGCTGCAGCCCTGCCAGTTCCTATTGTCTTATACCAGAGCTGTATCTTTCATGGACATGATCTGTCTGGTGCTTACAGGAATGAGAGGTTTTAGCCCTTGCTAAACTGGTTTGATGGGGAGGAGGACTGAAGGTTTTTGAACAGGGAAAATTGTGCCAAATAGGCTACTGCAGGCAGAGGCAGAGGCAGGAAGGCCAGCGAGGGAGCTACTGCAGGAGAACAGCTGGGAGGGTAGAGGTTTGTACCAGTGGGAATGAGAGAAGAAGGGACAGATGCAAGACTAGTTATTTCTTTTCCTTCCACAACGATCTTTAGGTTAAGGTGGCTGGCCATCTTATCCCAATTTGCCTGTGACTCTCTTGGTTTTTGCTCTCCTAGCTTCTGTCCCAGGAAACCCCTCAGTACTGGTCACACTGGGAAGGCTGGCCCCCCTAAATATCAGCCACCATCATTTTGAGCTCTTATTATACCTCAGCTGGGAACTTGAGCTCAAGACTTTGGACCCGAGTATAACTTTGCTCCTGGAAGCAAACTGTCCAGCTATTTCCATTCCTTGACCCTAAATCAAAAAAATGGCAAATAAATCTCAGACCATGGAGGTTCCCCTGGGTGTTACAGATACAATTTTTCAAGGCAAGAGTATGTTCAAGACATAATTAGCTCATCCAGAGACTTAGAATCTAGATTCATGGTGGCAGGGAAGAAGGTGTCTCCCTGCCTACTTTAACCGGACACAAGGATGTCATCTTTTCATTCCTTTCTAGACATTGTCATTACCGTCAGCATTGACAGAGACAACACACAGAACCTTGAATTATGGACTTATTAAGTTAGATACTCATCTGTTCTAGAAAAAAAAATGTTTATTAGTAAAATCAGAATCCTCAGGAAAACAATATTTAAGCTCCAGACACATGGTCTTGACAAGTCAATTAATTTCTCTGAATCTCATTTTCCTATGAAGTGGGACTAACAGTCCCAACATAGATTTGTTTGGAGAATAAAGTTTAAAATGCCTCATGCACAAAAGAATTGAGAGCGAGGACTTGAACAGATATTTGTATACCAATGCTCACAGCAGCATTATTCTCAACAGCCAGAAGATGGAGGAAAAAAACTCTGAGTGTCTATCCACAGATGAATGGAAAAACAAAATGTGGTATATCCATACCATGGACTATTATTCAGCCATATAAAGGAATGAAATTTTGATATATGTCACCATATGGATGGACCACCTTCAAACATAGTGCTAAGTTAAGCCAGAGAGAAAAGAACAAATGTTGTATCATTTCACTTATATGAGATATCTAGATTAGTCAAATTTGGAGTGACAGAAAGGTTACCAGGGAGTTTAGGGGAGAGAAGAAGGAAGAGTTGTTGTGTAATAGGTACAGGATTTCATTTTGGGATGATGAAAAAGTTCTGGAAATGGCTGGTGGTGATGGTTGCATAATGATATGAATGTACTTAATGCTACTGAACTGTAAACTTAAAATGGTGAACATTTTTATGTATGTGTTACCACGGTAAAAAATAAATGCCTCATGCAGTACCTGGCCATTGAAGATACTCAGGGAAAAAAAGAGCTGAAAAGAGATATTAAGATGTGACTAAGTGCGACTGAGTTCAGAGGTGGGACTTCATACTTTAAAAGTAGTCAAGGAAGGATTTGCCAAGGAGGTGGGATTTGAGATGGAGTGTGTAGGACCAGGCAAAGGAAAAGGCAACCCAGTCAGGAGGAAATGTGTACGCAAACCATGAAGCTGCCATGTATGGTGATGGAGACCCGGTGATGATGTTGTGATCTGTTCTGTTTTCTGTGGAGGCTAGAGTTGGAATGGGGTTTCAAGGGCCTTGGAGTCCAAATTGACCTGTTTAGGTGCCAGGCAGAGCAGAGGCACTAAAACTATCTGGGCAGGGAGGATGGTAAGATCAGTGTTGGAAGAAAAGTTAATCTGGGGCATTGTAGGAAATGGATTGAATGGTGCCATACCAGAGGCTCAAGGCAGCCAGGGCACTGTTGCAGGAGACCTAGAGTCCTAGACTAAACTAGAATGGTGGCTGTGCAAAAGAAAGGAAGAAATGGGGACTAATTTCAAAAGAGACTTGATAGACTTAAGATATCAAGAACGAGGTGGCAAAGTGTTAAATGCTTAGCAGAATAGCTCAACCCTGGAGCCAGGTACCCTGCATTTAGATACCAGTACTGCTGCTTATGACTTTGTGTGACTTTGAGTAAATGACTTAATCTTTCTGTCCTGTTTCTTTCTCTATCCCATAATGATGAATGATAAAGTAGTGCCTCTCTCACAAGGCTGTCACGAAGGTTAGAGGAGTCAACATTTGCAAAGTACTTACAATAGTATTCAGCACAGAATATGTGCTTGCTATGTTTTATCTTTTAAATCTGGATGGGTTGGTATGTTGGAGGTCTGTTACGTTATTTTTTTGTGTTTGAATATTTTAAAGCATGGCACTGAAATAATCTTGCTAAGCAGTGCTTCTTAAACTTTAACATCCACGTGGAATGTTTGGCAGTCTTGGGAAAATGCAGGTTCTGGTTCAGTAGGTCTCAGGCAGCACTCAATGGTCTGTGTTTATAACAAGCTCCCTGGGTGGTCTGGTGCTGCTGGTCTACCCGCCACTCCTTGACTAGCAAAGTTTTTAAGGAATGGAGGTCCATCACGTTGTTTCTAGGATTGTTCTGGTTATCTTTTGCTGTATAACAAATCATCCAAACCTAGAGGCTAAAACAAAAACTGTTTATGTTCAATGCTGCTGTTGTTATTATTACTATTATCTCTGGCAGTTCAGCTATGCAGTTCTTAGGATCCGCCATGAGCTGGTGGTTAGAGGTAGCTGGGGCAAGAGTCAAGAGTCATCCTGAAGGCTTCCTCCCCATCATGTCTGATAGTTGATGCTGGCTGGCTGTTGGGACCTCAGCTGGGGCTGTCAGCGAGAACGGCTCCCCAGGACATCTCCATGTGGTAAGGGGCTCTTCACAGCTCAGCAGCTGTGTCTTAGGAGAGAGACAGCCAGGCAGAAGCTGTGTTACCTTTTCTAGCAGAGCCTCCAAGTCTCACGGCATCGTTTCTGCCACTTTCTGTGTATTAGAAGTGAGACACTAAGGCCAGCCCATACACAAGGGGAAGGCAGTGAGACTCCATGTCTTTTTTTCTTTTTTTGAGACAGTCTCATTCTGTTGCCTAGGCTGAGTGCAGTGGTGCCACCTTGGCTCACTGCAACCTACGCCTGCTGGATTCAAGTGATTCTCATGCCCCAGACTCCTGAGTAGGTGGGACTACAGATTCCAGGGAGTAACCCCAGACCCAATTCCGCTCCAGGCTACAAAACTGTGGTGTGTGACATAGACAGAGAGACTGTGGGAATTTAGAGGCTAAGGAAAAACGATGACTAGAAAGCAACTGAACAGCTGCAGGAATGTAAAATGCAGGCACCACCACGCCCAGCTAATTTTTGTATTTTTAGTAGAGATGGGGTTTCAGCATATTGGCCAGGCTGGTCTCGAACTCCTGAATTCAGGTGATCCACCCGCCTCAGCCTCCCAAAGTGCTGGGATTACAGGCATGAGCAACCGCACCCGACTGAGACTCCGTGTCTTGAAGGGAGAAGTGTCAAAGAATGTTTAGGCGTGTCTCAAAACCACCACAAGGCTTGCTTAAGGAAGCTCTGGAAGGAACAGAAAGTGGTGGATGAGTCAACCAGGGAAAATTGACCTTGTTGTGTTTAAATTTGTGGGTTTGGGTGTCATGGAAGACCATGTGAAGTTATTCTCCAACAGACTGCATGGTGTGTGAGCATCTGAGTATCTCTCTCTCACACTAGATTATAAGCTTCTTGAAAGCAAGGACTTCATCTTTTTCTCTGGAATAGTTCTAGTGCCTATCACAGTGCTTGGCACACAGAAGTGACCCAAACAATGTTTGTTTGATGACTGAATGAATGAATGAATGAATGAGAAAGGATTTAGGACTGAGGCTCTGAGAAGAAAGGATACTAGAATTCTGGGAATTTCCCTCAGAATGGGCCTCTCTGGCGTTTCTCCCAGTGGGAGGGACTTCTGCATTTGCTCAGAGGCCACCATGGCCCTGGCAGTCTGGCCTGCCTGCTTTACCACTTGGGGACTTCGCATACCCCGTATGCTGTGAGAGGCCTGGATCTGCTGGGAAACTTCCCTTTTAACTTCCACTAAATGAAAACTGAAGTTCCAGGAGAAAATGAAAATCAACAAGAGCTATTTTGATTATAATGATATCTCATTTCTAAACAGCTCTCTCCATTTCCTGTTTATAGCCAAAACTGAGAACAGAAGTGACTATAGCTCTCTCAGGGAAAGGCTTTCTCTGGAGACTTCTAGCTATATCATCAACAGGAAACAGTGAAGACTCTCCCAAGACAAAAGTCCCTGTCTCTGGCCACTCCGGTGGGTTTGATCGCACCCCACAAAGGGGTATGGAAAACCTGGGTTTCTGAGAGGCCCCGGTTTTGTGTTCAGCCTTCAGCATCTACCACTTGTACCCAGCTCCCAGTCCCCCAAATTTCTGGGGGCTCCATGTGAAATCAGTGCATAGGAATTGTGGCGGGAAGCCCCAAGGAGTCTGGCTGTGATTTTCGGGGCTGACTGGGCAGCCACATTTCAGTTCAAAACTCCCAGTCAGTCTGTCACTAAGACCCCTGGAAAGGCTGGCTATGTCAGCCCTCTGTCTTCATTTGAAGAATCTCAGGATTTCTTCCAGTGACAGAATATGATCCTCAGATTCCAGGGAATGACCCCAGACCCAATTCCTCTCTGGGCTACAAAACTGTGGAGTGTGACACAGACAGACTGTGGGAATTTAGAGGCTAAGAAAAAAACTAACTAGAAAGCAACTGAACAGCTGCAGGAATGTAAAATGCAAGAACCTCTGACCTGTCTTTTCCTGGATCCCTATAAATGTGCATGTGCAACACACACACACACACACACACACACAAACACGCCTCCCAGAAAGGACCCTCTGAAGATGGGACATTTCAGCTGACATCTGAAAGATGAGGAAGGCAGCCACGCCAAAAGTATTCCAGACAGAAGGAACAGGGGTTGCAAAGGCTCAGCAGCTCCACAGCTGGTGGTCTGGGCCAAAGAGGACAGCTTATGGCTCCCCCAACACCCTGTGCTTCCTCACTCAGGCACTGTGAGCCTCCTCTCACCTGAAACAGCCTCCCGCTGTGTCCTAACCTTCCAGCATCTTTCTCATTCATTCTGTCTCCTGAATATCATCCGCTAAGGGTAGCAGTATCAATCTGGGTCCACACACTTATGCAAGAAATGCCACTTTGTTTTCTTTAATCAAATGATATTAGACTCTGTACCCCAGGGCTGCTGGTCTGGCAGGTGGTTCAAAGTCAGTCATTCATGGGGGTCTCGCCTACCCAAGGTCATGCAAAGGTGCTATGCTCATCTTGGGGAAGGCCAACCATCACTGGTCCTCACTGGATTTATCCTGGGGTGCCCATTGTCCTGGCCCTCAGAGCCCCTTCAGGGCTGAAGTCGGTGTGGCTTCTAACCCAAGATTGGAGAAGAAGCCTTGGCAGAGGCTGGAAGCCTGGAATCAGCATCCAGCTTCCCTACCTACACCACAGTGTAGCATTCCCACATCCCCACCCCACCTCAAGCGCAGCCTACAGCCCCTCCCCTCCCCAAACCCCACAGGATGCCTAGCTTAATTTCTTCAGTGACTTTTTCAGCTTTTCAAAAGACCTAAAGGCCCATTGACCAAAGGCAGCTTCTGCCCAAGCAAGGGAGCACAAAACCCACTCATCTGCTAGAAATGGACAGAAGAGTGCAATCCAGGAAGTGCCCACACAGATGTTTCCTAGACCTTGCCTTTAGGGTCTCTCTGTTCTCAGGGATGCAGTCCATCCAGCCCAGGGAACTTGAGCTCCCTGAGAACAATGTCCCTCCCTATCTGTGGTGAAAGATCAGGTGGTTTTTTTTTTTCCTTTTTAATCTCAGAGCAATATTTGTGTAAAGTACAATGAAAATGAATGATGAGAAAAGTGACATTTTTAAAAGACATACAGAATACAGGTACTGATTTTTTATTATTAGATTCAACAAATTGCTATTAAAGTTTCTCAACATACTCTCTCCATTTCTGTACTCCCCTGGTCACAGATCAGTGACCAACTGTGGAGGGACACGGATTCAATGGGCCACTCACTTTGAGGAGCACTGCTTTAGAGCACCCGGGATGGAGGAGTGAGTCCCTCTTTACCTCTAGAAATGTGGAGCTTAGTGAAGTGTAGCATCTTCAAGGGGTTAGGGTAGACGCTCACTAGGTAAAGGGACGGCCTTTACCTAGTGAGCCAAGAAACTAAAATCCAGCCTCCTCTTGCAACTACTTACAGTGCAAAAAGAAGTACAGTGTAGGGCTGTGGAGCCTGCCTCTGGGGCCGGATGCCTGGTGATACATTCCAGCCCTGCCACTCACTACCTTGACCCAGGACGAGTTAACAGCGCACAGCCTCAGTTTACCCATCTGTCCAATTAGGATCGTAGTACTATCTCATAGGGTTTTTGTAAAGACTGAAGTTAGTAAGTGCATAATCACATAGAGTTGCTCCTGAAAAATATTAAGTCCCTGAAAATATTTAAAAATTTTCCTGGCCAAGTGCCATGGCACATGCCTGTAATCCCAACACTTTGGGAGGCCAAGGCAGGAGAATTGCTTGAGCCCAGGAGTTTGAGACCAGCCTGGGCAACATAGGGAAACTCTGTCTCTATAAAAAATTTTTTAAAAATTATCTGGGCATGGTGGCACACACCTGTAGTCCCAGCTACTCAGGAGGATGAGGTGGGAGGATTGCTTGAGCCCAGGAAGTCAAGGCTGCAGTTAGCTCTGATCACACCACTGCACTGCAGCCTGGGCAACAGAGCAAGACCCTGTCTAAAATAAAATAGAATAAAATTAAAAAGTTTCCTTAGCATGAAAGCTTCAGCAGGGTAGATCTTTATTTCCTGATGTTTCCCAAATGCCTAAGAACCATGCCTGACACACAGCAGGCCTCAATATCAGTGAATGAATCCATCTCCTTATCCATATTGAGCTCCAGATTTCCATGTTTATCTCACTCTTAGTCCTTTTTGACAGAGAAGAGGGGTCTGTTTGCTCTTTGTGTTCTTTGTGTTCAAAGTGTTTCCAAGCCCCAGGCCATTTAGAGTGTTTGTCTCCAGTGCCCCACACATTGGAGAAAGACTAGAATTGCCTCTCAGGTCCGAACCTGTTTTGTGCAGGGTGTTTAAGACTGGACTGAAGATACATTCTTACAGAGTGTAAAACCAGATCTTCTTAACCTGGCATTTAGAGCTTCCAAAATCTGTTTTCCACCTGTGCTTCTAGGCATGTGACCCACTGCACACTACACAGCCCCCACAGGGACCATTTATCCCATCCTGAGCAAGCTGTTCCTCCAAGGCACAACTCTTTGCAACTCCTGCCCATTGAAAGATTACTCATTCTACCAATCCAGGCTTCAATGCCGCCTGCTCTCTGAAGTTGTCTCTGATATTTGGCCAGAGTTCATCTCTCATCTCTACATCTACTAACTCTCTGTTCTCAACTCCCTGTTCAGAAGACCTTGTAATCTAGTTCATTGTTAGCACATCTGTCCCTTTACTAAGGTGGATCTCCTTAAGGACAAGGGACCATATCTTCAGCAGCTCTGAATGGCATTGGTGCTTCATGCAAATAAATAAATGTTCACTGTGTGGGAATTGGTGGTGGTTTCCCATCTGCAAGCATAAGTCAGGAGGCTTCACGGTGTGTCGCCTAACGTAGGCGTGGATCAGAAGGAAATGAAAGCTTCAGTCTAGCTTCCCCAATACCACTTGTCTCTTACCACTCCTTTGTCTTGGGTGTTCTCTGGGGAACCTGCTGATATAGGAGGAACAGTGGCCTCAATCTAATGGACTGTGCCAGCTTAGGAGGAGGATTACTCAATCTGGAAGCAGAAACAGAAGGGTTTTGTGGGTGAACGTGGGAGCTAGCTTGGCATGAGATTACTGCTCTGAGGTCTGGTGCATCTGGCTTCCTGTCTAGGCTCTGCTGCTGACTGGCTGGATGACCTTTAGCATGCTCTTCACGCTTTGATGTCTGTTTCCCCATCTATATACTATGGACAATGTTGGGACCTCCCCTAACCCCTGCCACTAGGGGCATAAGGAAGAGGAAGCCGAGGGGGGCCTATGATCCCACCACCAGTCTGCAGGGAGTGCCACAAAGATCCTAGCCTTTGCAAATTCTGGTGCAGCGTTGTGAGGAGAGAAAGTTCACAAGCATTACCTTGCCCCTGGGTGCCACGTGACTTGTGTCTCCCCACACCTCCTGCACAATTGTGAGGATTAAACAAGGTAATATCTATAAGGAACTTAGCACCCTGCTCTCCAGTAATGGCTTAATAATACTCTGGTTTCTCTTCACATCATATAAATATTTCACTGTTTACCAATAATGGCCTAATGCATCTAAGCAAAAAGACTCAGTAAATGTAGGCTATCGGTTGGAATCAATAATCCATAAAAGAAACCCTGGATAGGGATTTTAGGCCACAGGCACTGCTATACCCTAAAGAATGGATCAGCTTTCATCCAGTTGAAAAAAAATCTACTTCCCTTTTATGCCACAAAATGACACCTTAAGATTGAATGTCATACCCAAAGAATCACAAGCACTGGAGCAGCTGACGTGGTAGAGGCCTCAGGATATGTTTATTCATTCCACAGAGGTTTACTAAACCCTTGTTTTGTGACCGCCGCTGTGTACCAGTTGGCCTTCTCTCTACATGATGCTGCTGCAACAAACAACCCAACAATAGTTTCTTTCTTGCTCATGTTTGGCACTGCGTGCAGGTGACTGGCACTCTGTTCTAGGTGTCTTCATTCTGGGACCCAGGCTGCAGGATCAGCCCCTACATGGAATATGCCATTCTTATGACAGAGAGAAAAGAGTACTAGGAGAACCATGTAGTGGCTCTTAAAGTCGTACTTGGATATGACACGTGTAGCTTATATTCCACTGGCCAAGGCAAGTCACGTGGCCAAGCCTGGCACCCATGGGTAGGGAAGTATCCTCCTCCCATAGAGCAGCACTGTAGGTCTCTTGACAATGAGTGAGGACATATAAGCCTCTTATAGAGAAGGCAGAAAATAATTGGGAATAATAATATTGTCTGCCACATGCTGTCATGAGTGCTATCTAGTTTTAGTCTCTTGATAACTCTGTGAGGTAGGTATTATTATCCTCATCTTACAGAGTGGAAAATTGAGGTTTGGTGTGGCTAACTAACTTGCCAAAGATGTAGCCAGTAATAAGCACAGCTGCCTGAATTGAAGTACCAATGTTGTATAACCAGCCTTGGGCTTCTTGAGGACTCATTTTCATGTAGATGTTGTCATTCAGTAAACATTGATAAAGCGTCTACTGTGTGCCTGGCACTGTACTGGGCATTGGAAACATCGTGATGTGCAAGACAGATACTCTTCCTACTCTCGTGGAGTTTAGAGTCCAAAGGAAGAGAAAGGCAGACAGGGCACATGTCAAGTGTGACTGGTATGTGCTTCTAGGAAGGACATGCAGGGTGCAGCAAGAGTCCATGGAGAGAGCATGCAACCAGACTCAGGCACAAGAAATGGACGTGTCTCTGATGATGGCATGGAAGCTCAGAGCTGGAGGACTGGGTCACATAGCTCTTGTCAAGACCCTGCCTGGCAAGGTGAGTGCCAAGGGCAGTTTCTGATTCAGAATTCTAAAGGGCACTCACAAAAGGTCAATGCAGATGGGCACATGCCCAGCCTGTTGCTGTCCGGACTTGACAAACCAGTGGCTACGTGGCAGGTACCTACCATGTGCTTCCTACTAGTGTCTCTGATCCAAAGCCCTTATCGGGATTCTTCTGGGAGCTTTGCTTCTGCCTTATCTACACTCAGAGCCATGCATGCTGCAAAGAAAAAAAAAATCAAAGACCCAGAGTTGTCAACAACCACCTGAGAGAGAAAAAGAAACCCAGATTTGATCTGATTTTGAATCGGCAGAGTGACACATGTTGCTTAGACTGCCAACGCACGCCACTCTCACTTATCTGAATGGTTTCCATTTTAGTGACATGGTAATGAAAAGAAGAAGGAAAAAAATCCCCTGCCGTGATTTACAAGGGGTACCACAATGGTAAGAAATGCCATTTTCTCATCACTGCTGCTTCAGCACCAGAGTATGGGGCCCAGCATTAGGCCTGTCTTTGCAAGCATAACCAATCACATAGTAAGTGATTGGCCCTCAAATAGAGATGGCATGTGTGCTGGGAAACAGATCACTTCTTAATGAGGTGAAACCCCAGCAAGAAGCAGGCACAGATGCAGACTGTTCCTCTTGGGATGTGAAAGGCATCTGAAATGTGAACATATATGTCTCATAGGGGAGCCTTCAGCCAAATGTCACATCTCCAAGGAAATGTCTTTGAAACAGATGACTCTACTTTCAGCTTGGTTATGGACACACATAACCTTGAAAGTTTCAGAAAAGATCACAAAACCAAATATATATGTATATGCACACACACATGTTTATGTATATTAGGATTCTCAAGAAAAGCAGAACCCATAAGATGTATGTAGACATACATAAAAATATTTATACTGGGTGTGGTGGCTCATGCCTGTAATCTCAGCACTTTGGGAGGCTGAGGTGGGTGGATCACCCGAGGTTGGGAGTTCAGGACCAGCCTGACCAACACGGAGAAACCCCGTCTCTACTAAAAATACAACATTAGCCGGGTGTGGTGATGCATGCCTGTAATCCCAGCTACTTGGGGGCTGATGCAGAAGAATCACTTGAACCCAGGAGGTAGAGGTTGCAGTGAGCCGAGATCACGCCAAGAGCAAAACTCCATTTATATCTATATATGTATATGGAAAGAGAGAGCGACAGAGAGAGAGAGGGATTGGCTCGCTTCATTATGGAGGCTCAGAAGTCCCATGATCTATTTCTACAAGCTGGAGGCCTAGGAATGCCAATGATATAATTCCAGTCCAAACCACAAGGCCAGAAACCAGGGGAGTCGGTAGCATGAGTCTCAGCCCAGGTCCAATGGTCCAAGAACCAGAGGAACCAGAAGATGGATGTCCCAAGTCAAGCAGGCAGAGAGAATTCACCCTTCCTCCACTTTTGTGTTCTGTTCTGGTGCTCAACAAATTGGATGATTGACCACCCAACACTGGTGAAGGCCATCTTTTTACTTAGTCTGCCAATTCAATGCTAATCTCTTTTGTAAACACCCTCACAGACATACCAAGAAATAATGTTTTACCAGCTATCTAGCCATTCCTTGGCTCAGTCAAGTTGATACATAAACTTAACTATGCAGTAGGTATATGTATATGTATAAACACTCTTCTTATCCTTGACTGTATCTGAAAACTACACATGGACACAAATAGGCTTTGAGTGTAGACTCACTTTAAAAATTGCCTTGGAGCTTGGAAAGGAGCCCTTCTTGGAGAGACAAGCAAATTAACTGAGCCCCAGATTATAGGCAGAGAACCTGTGAAAATTGTGCTTTACAGTCACCATCAAACATTCCTTGCTAGCTTTGAGACAGATGGTAAAGCGATGAAAAACTACATGTTGCTGGGAGCCACAGGGCCTATGTATTCAGGGTCAGCTGGTAGGGAGAGGGAAGAGCAGATTAATCAATTATGTCCCATGCTCTATGCCTCAGTAATCAAGATAAATAATATTTTAATAATGCAGTATGAAGAGAGATCCAAGATGGCCGATTACTAGTAGCTCAGGATTGTAGCTACCAACGAAAGCACAGAAAACGAGTGGACGCCACATTTCCAGATGAATTTTTGTTGCCCACAGACCAGGAGATTCCCAGCAGAGGAGCTCCATGGGTTGCCAGCACGACTCCTTTGGCTGGCGCGGCTGTTTTGCCGGCACCCCGGCGCAGAGGTTCTCGGTGCGGAGTAAACGGGACGGGGTGCCCTCTTGGTCGACGTTTGGAGCTCCAGGAAGGCAGAGTTGCCCATTCAGCTGATTGAAAAAGGGAACGAAGAGGGAAGCCAGACCGGAGACCTCCAGGCAGAAAAGCACCACGAATCTCAATGCCGCTGTTTCAGCCAGCGAAGTGGGTTGCCGCAGCGAAAATTACATAGATTTCGGTGCTGGGAATCAACAAGTTGGACGTCCACTCAGAGACCTAATCTGAAAGTCGGCAATTACAAAAACGATAGGTGGATAAATCCACAAAGGTGGGAAGAAACCAGCGTAAAAAGGCTGAGAACACCCAAAATCAGAATGTCTCTCCTTCTACAGGGGATCACAGTTCCTCATTAGCAACGGAACAAGGCCTGATGGAGAATGAGTGCAATGAATTAACAGAATTAGGCTTCAGAAAGTGGATAATAAGAAACTTCTGTGAGCTAAAAACATGTTCTAACCCAATGTAAAGAAACTAAGAATCTTGAAAAAAGGGTTGACGAAATGCTAACGAGAATAGACAATTTAGAGAGGAACATACATGAATTAATGGAGCTGAAAAACACAACACGAGAAATCCACGAAGTATGTACAAGTTTTAACAGTCAAATTGATCAAGCAGAAGAAAGGATATCAGAGGTCGAAGACCAACTTAATGAAATGAAACGAGAAGACAAGATTAGAAAAAAAAGAGTAAAAAGGAATGAGCAAAGTCTCCAAGAAATATGGGACTCTGCGAAAAGACCTAATTTACGTTTTATAGGTGTACTGAATGTGATGAAGAGAATGAATCCAAGCTGGAAAATATTCTTCAGGATATTATCCAGGAAAACTTTCCTAACCTAGTAAGGCAGGACAATACTCAACTCCAGGCAATAGAGAGAACACCACAAAGATATTCCTCAAGAAGAGCAACCCCAAGACACATAATCGTTAGATTCACCAGGGTTGAAATAAAGGAGAAAATACTAAGGGCAGCCAGAGAGAAAGGTCAGGTTACCTACAAAGGGAAGCATATCAGACTCACAGCAGATCTCTCAGCAGAAACCCTACAAACTAGAGGAGAGTGGGGGTTAATATTCAACATCCTTAAAGAAAATAACTTTCAACCCAGAATCTCATATCCAGCCAATAATAAGCTTTATAAGTGAAGGAAAAATAAAATTTTTTGCGAACAAGCAAGTACTCAGAGATTTCATCACCACCAGGCCTGTTTTACAAGAGCTTCTGAAAGAAACACTATAAACAGAAAGGAACGACCAGTATCAGTCATCCCAAAAACTTACCAAAAGGTAAAAAGTATCAACATAATGAAGAATCCATGTCAACTAATGGACAAAATAGCCAGCTAGTATTAAATGACAGTATTAAACTCACATATATCAATATTAATCCTAAATTTAAATGGATTAAATGCTCCAATCAAAAGACATGGACAGGCAAACTGAATAAAATGTCAAAACCCATCGGTACGCTGTATCCAGACATATTTCACATGCAAGGACACACAAAGACTCAAAACAAAGGGATGGAGGAAGATTCACCAATCATATGGAGAGAAAAAAAAAACCAAAAACAGGAGTTGTAATTTTCGTCTCTGACAAAATAGACTTTAATAGTAACAAAGACTAAAAGAAACAAAGAAGAACATTACATAATGGTAAAAGGATCAATGCAACAAGAAGAGCTAATGATCCTAGTATATACGCACCCAATACAGGAGCACCCAGATACATAAGTTCTTAATGACTTACAAAGAGACTTAGACTCC